>MU227184.1:2491836-2520081 GCA_018584345.1 Thuja plicata
TTATCATGTTTTCAAAGTTCACATGACACAATATTTTGTGCCACAACCATAAGTCTTCATTTCTAGCCATCAAACAAGTGGTGTTAGTGTCATCAAGATAGAAAAGGTTACCTTTTGTCTACTCACTAGTACCAATCAACCTTCCTGATTCATTGAAGATATTTTCCTTCTTATTTTCAAATGCTACTATGTGACCTGAATTGTTCAACTGAGAAACACTTAAGAAATTGTAATTCAGTCCTTTAACCTAGTAAGCATTTTCACATTTTATCAGGTTATTCAACATTATGATTCCTTTACCTTCAACTGGACAAGGTGTATCATTACCCATTCTTACTGAACCACCATTATAGTATTCAAAAGTCTCAAACTTTTGTTTATCACTGGTCATATGGTGAGTATAGCCACTATCTATGATCCAGACATCATTTTTACTAACTTTTAGATATGAGTGCAGTTTCTACATACCTTTCTTCATCTTCATCTAAATCATCCTTCATGGCTACAGATACCATATTGATGCCTTCTTCTGATTTGGTGTCAGTGTCATCAGCTTTGTTCTTAGTTAGGTAACAAGCTTTCTTCCCTTTGTCCTTGTAGTCTCAGGTATCTCTCTTGGAAAATTTTCAGTTGCTCCAGTATTCTCTATTTTCACCTTTGTCAAACTTCTTCTCATAATGTCTGTCATTTACTCTATCATCTTTTCATCGGTTTGGACATCTTGCAGAAAAGTGTCCAACCTCTTTACAATTGAAACATACAAGTGGTAATTTACCTTTGTATCTGTCTTTTCCTCTCTGCAATCTTCTTGTCATTAGTGCTTCAATCTCATCAAGTCCTTGATCCTCATTATCATTGTCACTATCATTTTTAACAACATGTCTATGACTTGAGTTACTTATCTTTAGAGAAGATTTGAATGCAGATTCTATAGATGGTAATACACTATTATCAAATTTATTCATCTCAAATCAAATTATTCTACCTATCAGACTATCTAGAGTAATTATATTTTTTGCAATTGCTCTCATTTCTTGAATAACATAAACTCTAATAGCACAAATAGGCAAAAAGGTTCTTAAGATTTTTCTTACCATTGTCTCCTCTTCAAGTACACCTCCAACTCCTCGGATAGCATTTACTACCTCTTTGATTCTATAGCTATACTGAGTAATGTTTTATCCTTCTTTCATCCTTAGTTCATCAAACCTCCCTCTTAGGATTTCCACCTTTTCTCTGAGTACATTGGCACCTCCTCCATGTACAAGCTTCAACTTATCCCACATTTTCTTTGCAAAGGTGTAGGTTTTGACATCTTCAAACTCAGCATTAGAGAGTGATGATGCAAGCTTTATCATCATGCAGTTATGCTCATGCTTGACTCTTAATTCTTTAAGAGTATGAGGTCCTATAGGCAACACATATTTAGTATCTAAGTATTGAACAATATCATTTCTAATACCTGATAGGTGGAGTCTTATTATGCTTTTCCATGACACAAAGTTATCTTTATTCAACTTGGGCACATCGCGTCTGTCCATCTTGTGATTTTTTTTTCTTGAGCTATTAAAATCCCTTTATAAGCACACAAGCTCTGATACCAATTGTTAGTAATAACTGAGTGGGGGGGGGGGGGGGGGAATTAGTGACCTNGGGTGAATTAGTGACCTCAAAATTATTCCAATAATCAACCCTTAGAACTTAGTACCACAAAATTATACCTCTAGTTATCTTTAGTCCTATAAGATGAATGCCTCCAAATAATTATATTAATTTACTACAACTCAGAATGCTTTGTAAAACCTTCTACTGTAGATTTACCGATTAGCAGTCTATCAATTTACCGAAAGACAGTAAATTATCTAGAGTATATTGATCAATCCAATTAAGTTAAGTGTAATGCAAAACACTAAAGTAATGACTCATAAACACATTGAAACATGGATTTTGAACGTGGAAACCCTGTTAAGGGAAAAACCACTTGGGACCGGTAACTCAAAATTTTTGCTCTTCTGAAGTGATATCGATGAAGATCCAACCCTGTTAAAGGTTACAAACACACTATTAGGTGTGACCTTGTTACAGGATTTAAAATTTTAGTCTGTCAATTGATATCAGGCATCTCTATGCTACCATCCTTGATCAAACACTCACTTGGCCTATCAATAGGTATGGCATCTCATGCTATCTTCATGATCAAACTTTTTGATACTCCATTGGATGTATCTCAATATATAAAGGATCTTTAAATCCCGCTCAGTTAAGATATTTTCTAAATCAATGGTTAAACTGAAACAGTATGATCTGTTCACATATACAACTTATACTTGCAGATTTTCAAATCTATTGTAATCTCACAAACTATTCTGATCAATATAACTCTGTTTATACCTTTGCTCCACTTTGATTCTTCTTGGTGATGTTGTGCTCTGTTTCTTGGTGTCCACAGAATCATATAGCTCTTTCCTTAGCTTGTTGATCAACACTGTATGAGGTTTCTCTTCAACATCCTCTTGTTCATTCCTTCACCCTCACCAATTTGTAATGAATTGAGTTTTCTCTTAAATAGAAATGATATCACCATTGTTAGGTTCTTGATTTTCTTGATCTTGGCGTGATCCACAATTCTCTCCATTCAAATTTAAAACAAAACTCTTGTTTTATCTCACTTTGATCTTCTTTCCAACTGGACAAATCATCTTTAAATCAATTACTTATCTCTAGCTTATCTTGTCAATGAAAATAATGATAACTACTAGTTAACTCTATATTTATCTTTGCCAACTAGATATTTTGTTATTTCTAAACTCAATTTGATTTCAGTTTAACTCTTTGATAGCATCGGTCAACACTCTAGTTCTCTTTGGGATTCTTCATCAATTTACACTATGTTCTGGCCATGGGTTTTGCTTGTGATTCTGCTCGTCGGTAATGTTCGTCATTTTTCTTGCTCAGGCATCACTGTGACTTGACTGTTGGTGATATCTATCCTTCGGGTTCCACTGACTGTCAATGTTTGTAGTCACAATGTAAATGCTTGTCTTTTATGCATTACAGAAATCATAATCTTTATCTCTCTAATCCTCTAAGGTGTTTGAAACTTTGATTATAACTGATCAGATTATATCAAGTTGACATCAATGACAATACAATCCATTAACTGATTTAATGTCTTCCATTATCCTTCTGCATTTTGGTTATCAACTTAACATCTTCAAACATTCAATCACTTACATGTCATCACCTCAGGATCCAACCATTCTTCAATAGGTTCCTATTCTATTTCACCTTCATCATCGCAAGGGTCTGAACCCCTATTCTCAACAAGATTGGTTAAACTTTCAATGAATTCTTCCAATCTCTTGTTCTTTTCTGCTTGCTCCATGACCATCCTAGCAAGCTCCATGTTTGTCAACTTTTGAGGCATGTTTGGAGCCTCTTCTTAAAACTCTTAAAACTCCTCCTTAGACATACAAACCTAACCTTCCTCCCAAATATCTTAATTTATCTGATTCCAATTGATGTAGAGGTAAGGTTAGTGGAATCATTGCAATCAGATGGGTTTAACTAACAAGGGGAATACAAGGTTCAAAACACCCTTCCCAAATGGACTCAAGGTGTGACTTCAAACCAACCACTTGAATAAATGCTTATAAATAAAAAAGATACTTAATTAAACCAAATTCAAAAGGATTCAATAGATTTTGGGGTCCCAAACTATGGACTATGCACAAAATGCTTGGATCAAGCCTAGAGACCTAATTGCACAGTATTAAGTCCAGCAACAAGCTTCCAAAATTCATAACTCAAAAAACCCTAAAAAAATTTGCAAATAAATGGGGTTTTTAGACACCCATTATCAAGGTTCACACCATATTAGAGACTTAGTATAGGTTTCTTTGGAAAAAATTCCACTGTCATAGTACTGCACCTTGCAACTATGCATAAAAATGGTGATTTTTCAAAGCAACTACTAACTCCACACAACCTAAAGACCTCAACTCTTGGAAAGTGAATCCTTATTTCCTCTAAGGCATAAATTTGAAATCAATTAGGTCCAGACCTCTAGCAACACCAAAATCCCCAAATTAGGCCTTCAAACCCTCCAAAACTAAGGCTTCCCCAATCTGGACTCTCCAAGCACTATATCCCTCAATTGATGGACCAAACACCATCCCTTGATCATGTCAAGAAGGATTCCATCATAGTTTAGTCCCCTCCTTTAGGTAGAATGGTTGCTGCTATACCTATGCAGCCATACCCCTGCTCCTTAATACTACAACCAGTCACAATCCCGACGATCACCTATAATTTCTTTGGTTATTCCCTTATTTAGATGTTTAGTTGACTATAATACAATGGTGGTTCCATCCCTTAGTCATAGATAACACAAAATGGGATGAATCCTAATTTGTTCTAAAAAAAACAATGTGAAAACACTTGATTCCCATGGGATAGACATATCCTTTTGTTTGAAATGCAATAGAAATAGATTTGCATCTATTCAAACAAGACTCTAGAGCATTAATAAAGATACTTACAACTTTCTATTTCAATAACACATTCAATTTTTATCAAAATGTGCATAAAATACTGGTTTTATTGCTTTCTAACTTGTGCAGTCCGTACAGTAGATGTACCTAGGCATCCTCTACCTTTTCCAACATTGGAGGAAATGCATATATGATACTTATAATTGTCCCAACCATTGCCCATCAGTTTAGAGAGGTTAGAATTACATTTAGAGGCTAAACCATTAGTTCCCTCCAAATTCTAGATTACCGTTACTATTTAAAAATTCAAATTATGAACTCTTTAATCCTTAAACAAATTGACCTCCTAACTTTGATCATTGATCAATAGGTGATCAATATGACTTATTAGACTTACTTAAACACTTTTAAAATCCAATTGACCCATTGGCCTCTATTGGTCCACTTACAAAGCAATATTTGGTCGTAGTCCTTTACCTGGAAATATTAGGACTTAACAATATTTCATTGCATTCCTTATTACAAATTGTCATTATTGGTTCCAATACACCCCAATTCAAACTTAGGGATGATTTTGACCTTCTACCTCTGATTAGATTCATGGTGACCCTAGGTGCCTTCATAGGTGCTCCTACACCACTATAATTATCAAGCCACTATATACCCATTAATCATGGCTCATATTTAAACCATGGCCCCCAGGTAACTAGGGGATACCAGATTTTAAGGCACAACCAATTTTGAGGTCAAGAGGAAGGAAAATAGATGCAAAATATAAATATAGAGACCATGTAGGCTAATGCATGATTTAAGAGGAGAAAAAATAAATGAGAACACCTAGAAATAATGGATTACATAGATCTTTGGTGAAAATAAATTAAGAGAGGACTCATAATATTCATTTAGATTGATAAGGATCCAATGAGTGCTAGGAGAGTGTGAAATCAACATGAGAAACCATAAATGATAAAACGGGGCTAAAAATGAGCATCTAATTATAGGTTCTTTCAATTTAATATGGTAGTGTGTGTGTGTGTGTGTTAAAATAATAAGGATATAAAAATGAATTTTTTAACAGACAGGAGATCATAAAATAGTATGGATGGAAAATAATAAGAAAGGGTAAGAAATTAAATAAATCATGAGGATGTATAATAGTAAGGGTTTACAAATGTCATAAGGTAGCGCACAGAGAGAGAGAGAGAGAGAGAGAGAGAGAGAGAGAGAGAGAGAGAGAGAGAGAGAGAGAGAGAGAGAGAGAGAGAGAGAGAGAGAGAGAGAGAGAGAGAGAGAGAGAGAGAGAGAGAGGGNGAGAGAGAGAGAGAGAGAGAGAGAGAGAGAGAGAGAGAGAGAGAGAATTGGGGTAACTATGAAATGGAACAATGAATTAGAAGTTAGGGGAAGAAACATAGAGTTAATGATAGTGAAAGGAAGAGTATAAGGTGATGAAAGCTGATAAAGGACTACTTGAATTTTGATTCCACTGTGGAAAAATAGTTTCTTTGTAATTTCTTATAAGTCAGTAGAATATAAAAATAATTTTAGAGAAGGGAATGTTGCAAGGTGAGCCTCCTTGGTCTCTTTGTGTTGTGCATTGTGATTCTTGGGTTTGTGAAATGACTTAACTACCTCTTGTGTTCTATAAGTCAAGTGGTTGTATTGAGAATTAACATGTTGACCTTTTGGTGCAATGAAAACTAAAAATTGGTATCATAGGATAGCCGTAGGTTAGAATCTCACACTTGCACTTGGGGGATTGTTGCAAGGTGTGCGCCCTTCATCTCCTCGTATTGTAAAATATAACATGTGGGTTCACAAAATGGGTTAACCACCTCTTGTGTTCTATAGGTCAAGTGGTTGTCTCGGGCATTAATAGGTCAATCTTTTAGTGCACTAACAACCAACAAGGACCACAAAATTTTAGAGGATAAATTGTATGGCTTGACTATCATTTAAGAATCAATTAATGAATTATATTGCATGACACTTTGACATCTGAAAGAGTGTGTGAATATATGTCCTAATCAATTATGGATCACATAATCCATATTTGATTCCCCGTGTATAATTAATGTAAGATATGTTGGTCTTATTAATGAGTAATGAAAGAGATGATCACAAAATAATAAGTAATTTATTTTTAAGATTTTATCACATTTAAGAAGTATTAATGACTTATCTCAAAGATTATGGAGGGTCAAAAAATATTTTTTTCTATAAATTGATCCCTAACGAAGCACTTTGTATTTTCTAGCCTATCGAGTATCCTTCCCTCTGCTCTAATTTTTCATAGTTTTTCATGGATTCTCCTATTTGGCTAGTGTGTTATATGCAGTAGGTGGTCTTTATTACGTCAATGAAGGAAATGATTCTACAAAAAATAATGAAGTACTCTCATGGGTACATTTTTCATGTTGTGAGAAGGATACTTGGTGGGGAATTTTTGGAATTGCACCACCAATATTGTGTGAACATTTATATTACTCCCATTTTTTCACTACTATTATGGTGACTGGGAGTCGAAGGTGTCTGCCAAGATGTTGTGTAGGGTATTGTTTAGGGAGTATTTTGGGAATATTTGGATGTGATGTTTGATAATGTAGACAAAAAAATTAAAATTCCTTTCCCCATGAGTACTTCAAAAATAGCAAAGAGATTCTAAAATGGCTAGACTCACAACTTGGAATCAAGAATCCTTTGACCTGAGAATTCCTTTCATACTAAGGAGTGTGGAATTTTTGCAAAATTTTCTTGGTTTGAAAGTGTAGGATGGAAATGAATGGTGGGAAAACTAAAAAAGAGATGGGCAATTTTGAACCCCAATTCATGAAGAGGTATCCAATGATGCAACGACTCTTGGGCTAAGTGATGGTAATGTGAGCTGATGGCGGTAGTAGTTATTTATGTAACTATTTTTTTTTCATTATACTACTATTTAGATGTATGGAATAGAATTTTGATAATATGAAGCTATACTATTATGGTCATTCAAAATTAGGGTTGTTGGGTAGCCAAATTTTGAAAACATTAGAGATGGGCAAAATTTTCCTTCTTTTTATCTACCAATTATGATGGAATCTCAAGAATATTTTGAATTTATATAATCATCGATGTAAGTCCTCTTTTTTTATTAAAATAATTGACAAGATTTTTTTTAAATTACTCTTTTGTATATCTATTCTTGATGTATTTTTTCAATCATTATGATTAGTATGCCTTTTCAATTTGAACTATTAATATTAGGGTTTAACTACTAACATTACAGTTCAAAATTTGTTATGAATATTAATGTTTCACTACTAACAATAGGGTTTAAAATTCAATATTAATATTGGGTTTTAAATTAATTAAAAGAATAATTTGATCACAAACTTTAAATGACTATGGGTATTTGTAAAATAAAGGTTTATAAATCCTAATATTAACGTTGAATTTGAAACTGTAATGTTAGTAATAAACCCTAATATGAATTGTAAAACCCTAACATGAATCATGATTTTGAAAACCATAATATTAGCAATGAATTTTAAACACTAATATTAGAAGGTATGAACAATGAAAATGAACAACATATTTCATAGTTGATAAAGAATAAATCAAATAAAAAATATTTAAATGTATCTTGTAACAAATATTAATAACGATGCTTGAAAAAAACATTATTTATAGAGCCATAAAATACCAGAGAAGCTTGAACAAAAGAGTACATTTCCCTTTGACAGAGATGTGTGTTTATGAACACAGCCTGTAGTGTTCATAAACACAAATTCTCTAAAACTTTTGAGAAAAATCACCCACAAAAAACTAAGCCAAAACAATGTATAGACCAAGAACCCACAAATGTAGAGAAAATTAGAGTTACATAAAAGGAAAATATTTAATTTTTTGTAATAAAAACTAGGAAAAAAAGAAGATAATGGAAGACCTTTGTGAGGAATAATCCTCACATGGTTTGCATTCAACGAGATCCCACAAATGTAGAGAAAATTGTAGTTATAGGTAACTTAAATAAAGTTATAAAAAAACAATTAAAATGCCCAATACAACCATACCCAAAATAGAAAATGGAAGGCCTTAGTGAGGATTGATCCCCACCTGGGTTGAAGTTATGGAATCAAAATGAACCATATTCATCCATTATGTTGTGGCCTTTGAAAACTCTTGCAAAGTCCTACAAGATGAAATGTGAGGAAATAAATGGATCAATGTTGGTGGTTATCAACCAAACCATAATAAAAAAAAGCTAGTGAATGAAGAATCTAATCATATACCTAAAAATTAGGATGTAAGGGTGGCATGTTAAGAGAATCACCATAATTAAGAGTGTTGTTATAGTCAAATACCCATTACGACTTCTAACTGTGGCATTCATGTTCTAATTTACCACCGAACACATTCTGGTTTACCAATAGACATGTTCTAGTCAAGTAGCGAACATGTTCTAGTATCTATTGTGTCAAATACTAGTAATATATGGGAGATAATAGAATGAAATAAAGCGCAAATGGAAATAAGTCAAGAGAATTGAATTATTTTGTGCTCAAAATTTGTGAGACTTGAGGTGGAAGTGAGGTGAAGACTTGTATAGTAAATGAAACTACAAGGAAGAGTGTTGGGTGGTGGAAAATAAAAAATATGCTTAATTTGGTTTAAATGGTGGTCACACAATTGAATTCCATACAACCACCATTGTAGTTTTAGATGGTATGTTGATAAAGATGATAGGGTGAGTAATTGCAAATTTTGGTCAGTACACCAAAATTGCCAAAATTGGACACCTTGGACACTGACATGTCGTACACGTAGAAAATGACTAAAAAATGCAAAAAAATAATGTTCTCTAGTTGTCCACTTGAAGGTATATGTGGAGGGTACACATTTTTTTTTTGGGGTCCGCGAGGAAATCTACATGGACCCACGAAGTTAGGGTGTACACGTATTGACACCCCTTCCCTATTTCTTAGACTTTTCTTTCACCTTGGGGTTTTCCCTAGTTTTTTCTCTCGTTCATCCATTATGTTTATTGTCATATCATTCACTATGAATCCTTATGAGACTTTACCTTAAGTTTATATTAATGGTAAAATTAGGGACCATAACACATTTTCATGCTTAAAATCTTCTTATTCTTTTATCATTTATATTATTCTATCTTTTTTTTATATGGAAGATATTGCATCTTCCATGAGAGTGAGTTAGGTGCATGTTATTTCTCATCTTTCATAGACAGTGATAGAACCTTTTCTCCTATTTTATAGTACTTAATTAACTTTATTTTTCTATATTATTCCCTATAAGATTTAGTTATGGAGATATCCACACAAGATCTAGAGTCCCAATAGAGAGAAAAAATAACAAGAGAGAATCAATACGAAAAGGATAAAATGTATTCCTATCAAGAATGCAATAAAATATATTAAATTGATAGAATTGACTAAATTCACTTCATTAAATCAACCAGAATAATATTGCAAAGGAGACACCTTGGTTAAATAGACCAAGATCAGAACATAGGTGCACATAAGATTGTGATGTTAGTTTGTTTAATTGTTGCACCTAGTAAATCATTCTCCTAGGTTCTGAACACACGTGTTGGTTAAGTTTACTTGGGGACCACATACGAATATTCCCACTTTTAATCATGTTATCACATTATCACTTTTCCACCTTAAGACAATGATTTCATCTTATGGAATGATACATAAAGTGATAAATAGTCACCCACATAAGGTGGAAAAGTGGTAGTGTCACATGTCCACTAAAAATGGATCACCCTAAAAGGTGGAAAGGAGTTTGTGAAACACATACAATAAAGGTGGATCACCTTCCAAATATGGTGTAATGTTGAAAATCTATTCCCCAATATAATTTTCCATTTTTCAAATGTCCCTTCCTTAGCCTGAGATACAAAATTCCATTTCTTCTCTCTATGCTCACTCACCTCACTTTGTCATCACCTACTTCAAATCCCATCCATGCAACCTGGATGATTGACAACATATGTGTACCATAGAGACACATCTGTGGTGTGCACTCATTTGCAAATTTTTAGAAGTGCAAGTTTTCATTGGAGCATTACAAATTCTCACCCTACAATTGTATTGTTTGTTTCAACTTCTCATCGACACAGGATTTGGTCCTGCATGCCTATAGCTCTCATTCTGAGCTTCATTGGGTCTTCTTATGAGATTTGGAAAGAGTTTTCACACATATATATTTTATTCCTCATGTTCTTGAGATTCACATCACCATTACACAACTTGTGCTTGGTTTTCTATGGGCTCCCATTTCTTCAAAGCTTGGTTTCATGCTTGTGAAGGGGATTTTTCTCCTTGAATTCTCATTTGTGTCTGATAGCATATCATTTAATATTGATCATTATCTTACTATTTAGTTTTTATATGTTACTTTTTTATTATCATATTCAGTTATCTATCAGTGATCATCTATCTGGCTTCTATGGAGGTGGAAATACCAAAGCAGGGATTTGACTGAGGCAGGTCTCCAAATAACCCCAACACTTTTTCAATGTTTCTGTGTGTGTAGGATAGTGGAGAGGCAAGTTTGAATCACTAGATCAATCAAACATTGAATCTGATATTACCTCTTTCTTCTCTCTTTTCTTTACCATTTATTTTGCAATATAATATGTTAGTCTAGCTGTTTTGTTAGCATTCTATTGTAGTTTCTTTTTTAGTTGTACATTGTCCTATTTTATCTTTTTTTTTGTGTCATCCTTTATACTTTTTTGTAGGGTACATATGCACCCCCACTAGCGTTCTCTACCCACACTGATGTCCTAAGACTGCCCATGTGTCTAAGGCAATGAATTTATGAAGCTTAGTGGTTGTTCTCTATTCTTATCTCTTTTATTTTTCATAATCTAAATATTTTATCGCTTAGTGTATTTAAATCATTTACGCTCATTTCTATTTATTATTCTATTTATTTTAAACTATTTACATTTCAATACCTTAATCAATTAAAATTCCCTCTAGCACTTATTTATCTTGATCCCCTAGATTTGTGTGCTAGTAGAAGTGAGGTGGTGCAAGGAAAGGTCCATCCCTTAAGATTTTAATCGATCTCTAGGTTGGTGTACTTTTCCCTTCTCCACATGTGGAAAAGTGATAAAGTGGTATGTCCACTAAAGGTGGAATTTCTACTTAAGTTTTAAAATTAATAATGTGATAACATCGTCAAAAGTGGAAATATGCCTATGTGGTCCCAAGGTAAACTTAAAGAACATGTGCTTTTACCTAGGAAAATGACTTATGAGGTTGAAAATTAAACACACCAAAACCTCCCTTAGTGAAAGTTAGGGAGACTATATGCAAACAATGCAAGATGGGTCTCAACTACTAGGCCATGTAAGGTACCCATGTACAAATGCAATACAATCTCTCACAAAAAAGGAGAAAACCTAGTGGGACATAAATCCTCCCCAAAAGAGAGGTGAAAAAAAAAAATTCTCTCAATGATAAATGAGAGAGACAAAAATCCATGTAAGTAAAAATTACCCCCATAAGAGAGACAAAGAGAGACAATGAAGTCCCTCATCAATGTAGAATCTCCTGGATAGATGATCCAATGATCTAAAACAAAAATCATCCCCTTAGGAAGAATTAGAGCCAATGTTGCACCAAAAGTGTCAAAGTGTGACAAAAATAGGTACCACTATTGATGAAGAACTGATGATTTATCTCTTACTACAAATATATTGAGATTAGGCCTATAGATACATGTATGAACATTGGCTAGATACTGAATCTACATACATTCTTGATTGGAGACATATACTAAGTCTAACAAGATAGTTCCTAACATACTGAATATAGGAGGATTACATCCAATGAAGCCTCAATGAAAAAATACAAGGAAGGTATGACAATTTATTTTAGTGCATTTACAACATGGCTCATGTAAGACATTACAACAATGACATGACATTGATATAAATTTGGAAACATGAAGACAATTCCACCAAAGAATTGTCATGTAGAAGATTGTTGATGATTCCCTCCGATTGGAGTGATGCAAGGAAAAAGAGAACAACTTCCCCCCACCCCCTCCCTTGGTTTTCAGTTGGAGGACACTATATTACAAGTTTGAAAGTTGGATTAAAAAAAATCTTTCCAAAATTTTCTTATTTAGTTGAAATTTATTTTTTTTAAACTTATTTAAAAGTTTTTTAAAAACATTTTATTACTAAATTTATTTATAATTTAAATGTTTTGTTCCTTTCTTTTTATTTCCATTTTAGTGATTACAATTTCGATAATCAGGCTATAAGATACTTAGATGACTATGCAAAAGAACAAACTAAGATCTATGCATCACAATGGAAAAAATAAGCCAAATAAGGACATATCTTGTAAGTACAATTTCTGATCCCAATCACTACAAAATGATAGCACCATTGTGAAGCACATGAAAAATTATGCAATTTCAAAATAAAATTGCACCTAAAAACAAGTTTGTATGAGACCAAATGAGGTCTCTAAAGTTGCAAAAATAGGGATTATGCAATTTTTCTAAAAAATCCCTGTCCAAAAATCAGAATTACACTATTGTGAAAAGCACAAAATTATACCCAAAATAAAAAAACATTTCTTGCAAAAAGGAGATCAAATGTCTGAGATATAATTGTTTGAAAATTGCCTGCGTAGTTCTGACACATGAATCACCGCCGCATCTCCAAACTTCAAGTGCCTATAGATCAGGCATCCAGAGTTTAATTTGGATAAAACAAAAGTTGATCTTGTATTTTTTTTTATCTATTTAATCTAATGATGAACTTATATTTGCACCAACAAGCTCCAAATTTAACCTAGAATAGAAAGCCACAAGTAGGACCTCGCAAAAAGTTACCAAAAATCTCCCAAAAAACTAAACAGTGGAACTCTAAAATCTCTGGTACCGTGTAAGATTTGTCTATGAAGGTAGCCACCCAAGATCTAGAAGTTGACTAGAAATTACAATAACAAGAGTGAATCAATATGACAGGAATAAATTGTATTCCTATCAAGATGTAATAGAATATATAGACATGATAGAATTGACTAAATTCACTTCATTGAATCAACTAGAATGATATTACAAAGGATGCCTCTTAGTTAAATAAACCAAAGTGAGAACATAACGAGTGCATAATATTATGAAAAGTGTCTTAATCTTATGATATGATACATAAAGTGATAACTTACAACTACATAATATGGAAAAGTGATAATGCAATAATCCCACCAAAGGTGGAAGTCCTAGTTAAGGTGGAAAATTAATAATGTGATAATACCACTGAAAGTGGGAATATTCCTTTGTGGTCCCTAAGTAAACTTAGGAAACACACATGTTTAGAACCTAGGAGAATGAATTACTAGGTGAAACAATTAAAAACACCAACACTCCCAATTATTATACATAAATGACAACATTCCATAGCCTTAATTTCTAGTGATATATTTAGGGATCTTACTTCATGTGATTTTTTTGTACCTTAGTAGTGATATTATTTCTACATATCATGTTATTCATCATCTCACTTCTATGGATTCTCCTACATGTGCACCTATAGAATCATCGTTGCTTAAGAATTCAAGTAGCAGATGCTTAAATGATGCATGCTTCACATTCACTTCCATATGAAGTTTGTGTACCTTATAATTGTCATCCTATAACTAGTGGTGAGATTTATGATGTTTATATTTGTTCTAAAAATATGTGCATTCTAGTGACACGTAATATTTTTAAAATATTATTCCCCAAGGTTATGCTTGTGATAGACCATCGCAATTGCAACGACGACAAGGTTGTGACAGAAAAACTGCAATGGCACTGCCGTTGCAATTTGGTACCAAATGTATTAGTGTTAAAGAATGAATGAATTATTTTTTTGCATTACAATCACAACACTCATGTATCACAATCGTACAGTTGTGTGCTAGAGGGTTGTGTCACCATAAAATAAAACTTGCCTAGCATGCACTCAGTGCACATAACATGATAAAAATTGAAAGACTTATTTATGTGACTACACCATTGTGACAAACATGTAAGAGGGTGTGTACTTCACCCTAAACTAAGTGATAAAATCCAAACCTTGTCCATGGACTCTCAAAAAAGAGATGAATAAGGTGAGGAAAACATAGACCTTCAATAAAATGTACTTTTCATAAATGGTTCTATGTAGGAACTCTTAAGGCTCTTTGACAATAAAAATATGAGGTAACTCTACAAGTCACATATAGGAAAAACTACAAGGGAACTCAAACTCTCATGTAGTTGTATGAGTACAAGGGAACTCCAAAAGTCTCATGTACTTTTATAATTTTAATAGAACTACAAGAAAACTACATTAGTACCATGCAAGCTTAGAATTGTAAGGGGATTCTAAAATTACTGTGAAAGAAAAACAAGAGAATGCAAATGTCCTATGAAAGTGAAACTATAAAAGATATCCAAAAGTCTGATGCAAGTAAAATTGTTTAGGGACTCCAGAAGTCTCATGTAGGTAAAATTACAAGCTCGAGTCACATTGTTAAAATTGCTATATTAATTTTCACATGAATGCAACTAATTATATAGTGACCTATAAGCACATTTTCCTTTACAAGCATTGACATCAACCATCCAATGCGACAAAATGAAAAGAGATAAACAATTTTATTTCAAAGTGTTGGCTTTTAGAACATCATAGCACAGAATCCTATCTACTCATAACATTTTAATGATAAAATTAACTTGGAATCAAGTTTCATTTCAACCTTAGAACCAAATATGTTACCTCGTATCTAGGACTTGTCTATACATACAAAATCCTTCATAAGAGGATATCTTAAAATGTCACAAATAAAAATATTAAAATGATACATTTTCTTCCATCACAATCATGGATTGTCCAAAGTCCATATAACCAAGTACAATGGTATGTGTTTAATAAATATATACAAGGGTCACAAAATGCCTATTGTCAATATTTTGATTAAATCACACAAATAGAATATGGAATCAATTAGGATGTTGCAAGGTCCTACCACACTCTCCAAATATCACCAACATGAATCCTTGAGCACTAAGAGTGGTCAACACTATCTAGCCATGTGGATCCTTAAGACTCATTCCTCCATACCATGACGTCATCCAACAAGGTAGTTATATAAACTCACATGATAGAATATCTATATAGACCAAGTCAAAGAAAGAATACAACACATCTAATAGCATATACAATGCAAACAATAGAACCAATAATTACATATAAGAGACACATACTCATCCATTGAATACACATAATTTGACAATCAACAAAAAGACTACTAGTATCAAGATATAGAGTGTAATCATATGTGTTAAACAATAACATATAGGGAAGAAAGTTGTGCTTTCTTTTAAAATAGGATCCACAATTAATCATTATTATTAGTCAATAGGCTTCTTATGTGGAGAAAAAAATGATTGGAAACGTGTCTCGCACAAATTATCAGTGCCAAGAAAGAGAAAACCGAAGACATTAATTTTTCCATTAATATATGCACAGGTAAAATAGTTCTTTGAACCATCGGTAACAGTACACCAAAAGACAGAGTTTAGTTCAGACTGAAAGTGCTAAGTATAGAGAAACCCAATGACACACTTTTATAGTGCAAACTAAAAATGTTGAAGAGGAAACCGACAGAGGAACCCAACAAGAAAATTACACTCTAAACCGAAAGAGAAGACAAGAGAGGAACCTGACAGAGCAAGGAAACCCAATGGATAGTTCACAGAAGGAACACTGAAAGACTTTCAGAGCAACCCGGGCATCATACACTGAAATTCAGTTATATCCTGAGAAAAGTGGATCTAACTTCCACATCAGATAAAACAATTATGTTTTATATTTAGAGTTTAGATTTGATTTAAAACCATTTCTTGAAGGACAAGAAAGATAATGTAATTGTTTTAATCAGTCTAACTGATTAAAAAACATGCAAACTAGAAGATCAAGGTCAAGTTGTAAACCTTCGATCATAGAGTTGTCTTTGTAATACGTGAAACTAAATCAGGTTAATATATTGTATAAATAGATGTGTAATCATTCATTTCTCAATGGATGTGAGGATAAAAGTAGCCAAGAAGTACATCTATGGATTATACTAAGAGTTTCAAGAAGCAGAACAACAAAAGATGAATTTAGTTATCAAGAACCAAGAATCAAGGCTATCGAGCAATAGAGGTATTAATCAATCACATTAGGTGATAATTTGTACATGTGATTTTAATGGATCTGTAATCAGAAATTGAAGATTGCATACACTCAGGTCAATGAGTATTTTTGTCTACATTCTAACAAGTGTAGCAAATAGAAGAAATCCTTTCAAAAAAGGTGGGTTTAACAATCCTTTGTAAATCTCTTAACTGAGTGCACACTAAACAGTGTTGATAAAGCTATTAATAGAGTAGACCTTAACCAGTCTCCACATAAATATCCTAATAGGGTAGATCATCAGAAGTGATCAAAATTGTAAGCCTTAACCGACCCCTTCCAATCTGCAGATAGTGAAGTTTTTGTGGGTGCCATCCCCATCACAGTTTTTACCTTCTAATAGGGGATTTCTACGTTACCATATCTTGTGTTATGAGTCATTACATTTCATGAATGCTTCTATAAATGTTTACATGTTTATTAAGATTATGAGTTAATATAATTTACACAAAGATAGGATAAAACAAATGGTTGGTAATACAATGGATTACTAAATGGATTTAGGTTAAAGAGATAAAAGTTTTAGAGGTACTGATTCACCCCTCCCCTCTTATTACTTACTTCCCATTATTTCCAAAAATTGGTATCAGAGATAGATCTCTTATTTGGAAAAGTTTAAAGACTTAAGAGAAAAGATCATACAATGGAGAAGTACAAGCTTGACAAGAGTATTGAGAATCAAAAATTAGAGATGCAGATCTTCTATGAACAATATAAAGAAGCTAGAACTAAGATGAAACAATTATTGGATGAAAGAAGATTATGACATCTCGCTGTAATAAAATAGACTACCATGAAGAAGAGATACACGATCTATTTGAGTCATCAGAATCTGCATCTAGCAAAGCATCAAATATATCTGAAGAAAGCATCACAAGTCTGAATGAAATCAATCAACATCTAGCTAGACAAGTGAAATCTCTACAAATCAGTCAAGAGACACAGATGGTAAGAATGATTGATGTCATGAAAAATGCTAGACAAGTTGAGCAAGAAAGAACACTAGCTATTGATGACAAAATGAAGATTATTGAGAAACTACAAGAGAAAGAGTTAGAAATTCAAAGAATTACAAAACATCATCATGAGATCACCAATCAGATTATTCTTATGAGTCAAGAGACAAACATAATGAACATAGAACTCATTGAAAGAATAGAAGCTATCGATGAGCTAAGAGAAGAAAATGAAAATCTGAAACATGAAGTGATAATTTAGCAACAACATAATGACATGATCAAGAGAGCTGAAGAAAACACCAAAAGGATGGATGATTTTATGGATGGACAAAGAAAAGTCAACAACGATATTGGACTATGGTATACCAAAAATGAAGAATTGCCAAACTAAGCTGATCCAAATAATGTCTATGCAATTCAAAGACCAAGAAGGATGTCATGCAATCACCATGGAAAACTAGGCCACACATCAAATATTTGCAGGAGAAAAATAAAAGGTATTCCTAAATCCAAACCTTCATTCATAGGAATTTGTTATAAATGTAACAAGAAAGGACATAAAGAATATGAATGTAAATCTGAGGTGAAACAACCAAAGAAGGAAACCTACATGGACAAATACTGTCCTACTTGCAAAATGCATGGGCACACATCTCTTAAATGCTGGAAGAAGAAAAGGAAAGCATGGAAGCCTAAAGAAAATGAAACTGCCTATCAACCGAAAAGAGTCGGTAACTCATATGTTTGGGATTAATGCACTTGGACAAACTGCACAATATGTGGAAGATTTGGACACATAGCTACAAACTGCAAAAGACAATGGATGAGAAAGTCTAGGAGCTAGAATAACCCTGGAATTTAATTTCTATAGTTTCATAAAGTTGGTCATCTAAAGAAGGATTACAGACACCGAGTGACAGAGACCAACACCTTTGCCAATGGAAACACCATTGAAGACATCAGGAAAATGAGAAACAAAATGTGAAGGAAAGCTACAAACACTGATGAAGTTGGACCGAGCTATGAAAATGGTAACACCTTATTTAATGGATCTGATGACATCACCACCCCCACCTAAGTAGAACAAGTAAGTATGGAATTGCACTATACCATGTTATATTCTGCATTAGTTCCATTATACATTGATGAAATGTCAAACTAAAAGTTTAAAGATGCACTATGGTATTACTTGTTATAAATATGTGAATTCAATTTCATCAATTAATGATTACCAAAAATCATTGGTGTACATACAAAGCTAAGTTTTCTATGCTTACTGAGCATCATCGGTTAACATAAAATAGCTAAGTCGCTAGTGTAAACCAAGATCCATCAGTAATCATGAAAGTTGACATGTTGTCTTCGCCATATACCAAAATCTATCAGTAAACAGTCAAATGAGTTGACACCTATCCTGAGCATCATGTTCTCACCGAGAATGAAATGTGTGTGCTACCCGACGACTCCATCTTCAAACACCAAGAAGTGGGTAAGCATTTATGACACAACTTAGGGCAAAAGTCTATAAATAGTCAATGGAACAACTCATTTGTTCACAAAGTGACTTGAGCAAAGAAGTAGAGAGAAACCAGAGAACAAAGTGACTAGATTACTGAGTGACTCCAACCCTACTCACAACACTATGAAAGACTCCCAACAGTCATAGTAGGTTGAAGTAAGTAACCGCAATCACCGAGAACTCTATTTTCATTTATGGGAAAAAGCCCTAAATTCTGAAACAATGGCATCAACTTCAAGAACCTCCAAGATCAAGAATGCAAAGAATGCAAAGGTGAATCTAATAAAAAATACCACCTGTGAAGAACCCCATTACAAGATATGTCTCAAGGTTGCTTCACAACCCAAAAATGTTGGTGCATTCTCCAATATACCATCTAGGGTTTTACTTGTTGAAGATGTTAGAGCATATATTCACTGTAAGATCGCAGAAACAGGAGACTTGGAAGTTGAACAAGCTTTCAAAAATATTTGCAACAATGATGAAACTATAAAAGAAGAACATAAGGACATTGAAGTGAAAGGGCTCACACATTCCCTACTATTCCCTAAAGAATTCAAGACCGAACAGATTCGGTTAGTACTGAGAAGAATACATGATTGAAAGATATGGCTGGATACCAGTTATCCCATAATCGATGAGGTAAAGGAACTAAAGCACCCTCCTAAAGCTAACATTGAAAAGAACACATGAGAAACATGAGATGGAAGAGGATTAAAGGTATCCACCATCAATGATGTTGAAATGAAATTTGGAGCATGTGTCTTAGGATACAAGTTATTTCAGGCTAGCAGGATGAACACTATTGCATCTAGAGCAGTGGATACAACATACAAAATTGTCAAGAAGGGACTACAGTTGGATCTGTCATAACTTCTGCTAAGGCAATTAGATGAGAACATGAAGACAATAAGGAATGCAAAGTCCAACTCATGTAAGTTTGGTTCACTCATCATGTGCATATTTTTCTATTTTCAAGAATCCTTCCCATCTATAGGTAATGTCAAATGGGACACTACCCAACCAATCACCACACAGATTAGTGAGTTCATCAAATCACTAGGAGATAATTTTGAATCAGTCATGGATGAATACTTTGTTAGATTAAAAGAAAGAATGAAGAAGAGAGTGAGGATTCTAGAGAAATTAGTAGAAAAGTACAAGACTAAAATATATTTTATGGTGGAAACTGATTACACCTACATCAAGCCATCTATACCAAGAACAACATGGATGGCACCACTTAACTATAAGGTTAACATAGATGAAGCATCAAATGCTATTGAGGTATTGATAAATGAGCCATTAGAAATATCACAACCTAAGTTTGGAACTTATGAGGAAGCTAAAGAAAGGATAAAAACTATCTTAGCTATGAAAATATTTGATAGGAGGAAAGATAAAATGGTTAAGACTTTGAAGAAAAAGTTGTCGGTGAATGAAGAGGAAACATAACAGATAGAAGAAATTGAGGGTTAGTTACCCATCGGTGAAGATGAGAAGGAGAGTGACTCAGAATCCACAAAGTCTGATACACCTCTACCACTAGCAAAGAAACCAAGGACTACTACTGCATCTAGGACTAGGAGTCAGACAGAAAAGGATGCAATTCCTTCACCGATCAAGAAAGTTCAAGTAAGGACCTATAAAAGAAAGCCACAAACAAGGAAAAATGGCCTGACATAAAGAAGAAGGCTAATCAAAACTAAGGAAGACATAAAAGACATAGAGAAGGATCAAAAATCTATACAAGCTATCAAGAACACACTATCTTCTACAATTGATGAGGTATGTGCTTCTATTATCAAATCAGGTACAAAAAATGATCGCAAGATTAAAAATTGGCTAACTCTGGACACCAAGGACCAGAATAAAATAGAAGAAGAAATTATCAAAATGATGTGTGCATTCAAATATATTCCAATATAATTGGCAGATAGGATGCCAAAATAACTTATGAATAGATTGTCGGCAAGATGAACATTTGCATTACATTCTGAGAGACAGATAAGGGAAAGAGCCCTAGTTTCTGTCATGCCACCCGAATCTAAAATGGAGGAGATTGAATAAATGATGAAGAAACACTCCAAAAAGTTCTCACCAAAGTTAAGATCCTACCAAGTGCTTCAAGGACATCTAATTGAGCTAGACAGGAAGAGTGAGGCTGAATGGAGAAAGATAATTGATATACCTAAAAAGGATACAAGTCCCAAGCCACAAATAGCTCTTACCGATAAGTAAAAAAATAAAGATGATCAAGCTAAATAGAGCCCCGAACATATTCTTATTATCGATGAAGGTGTTAATGAAGAATCATTGAACACAAAATCCAACAAAGATATGGAAATTATAGATGAGACATTGCCCGATAATACTATTATTGATATTACCAGAGAAAATCCTGCAGATGAAGATGTCACTATTGTCCAAGGCCAAACTGATGAACATGACACTACTACACATTCTTTCATAGGTAGACACACCAGGCCAAATCCCATTATTGATACAAGCTATCAATATAATCTTAGAAAAGGAGAAGTCACCTGACAAGGAAACAAGCATCCCCGAAGATAAGCGTAATGATAAACAAAAATATACAACTTATGAACATGTAGTCACTGGTGGAGAAAAAAATGGTACAAATATAGATCACACACAAAAAGATGGAGATCACACCAAAAAGGATGCACAAATGAAAGATACAGATGAAGTGCAAAAAGAGAAAGGTGAACAAGATAAGCCAATTGATACCACTCCTAAGGACACCAAAGGAGATGTTGTAGATACATCAAAGGTTGATGAGGGGATGTCTACACACAACCAAAAAGAAAACCCCGAGCAACAGGAAAAAGGTACAACACCACCAAAGCCTTCCTCCAACACATCAGACCAAGAAGAAAAACTTGCTATGGTACTGCATACAGGTGCATCTCACAAAAAGAAGAAGAAGAGCAAGAAGAGAAAGTTAGAAGTAACACTTGATAAAATCATTGAGCTACCCAAGTGTGATCCAACTACTTTGAATTATGAATCTCTCCAAGAATACGAAGAAATTTTTCAAAGAAAACCTTTACAAGAAAATCTTAGAAAAGAGCACAGGGACTCTCTAGTACTATACAAGAGATATCTTACACCAGATAGTTCCTGACATTAATGTTGATCACAATGCCCCCATTCTAGATCAACTTGTCATTTTGACTGAAGCCATCACAACTCAAAATGTGGATGCATAAAAATCCATTGAAGAACGAGCAGAGAAAAAATATCAGTACTAATTAACTGAAAAGATCAGCTCAGAAGTGGCAGAAAATAAGGTAAAGCTTTATGAATTAGCAAATGAATTAGACCCTATCATTTTAGAAGCATTATCCTTAATTCAGAAGTTGTGCACCTTAGAGAAATTCACTAAGGAGATTATTGATAAGATAGAAAAGATAGATTCTAATCTAAATGCAAGTGGACAAGGTCTAACCACAGATAACAATGCAATCAAACTGCATTATGACAAGATTCTCGAAATCAAAAGTTTAAGACAGGAAAATTGGGATGTAGAATCATAGTTTAGAGATGAGGTTACCGAGCTACAGGATCAACTATTGCCAAACCTTACACTTTTGCAACAACACATGACTTCAACAAGATAGCTAATTGCCACCCTTAAGATGTCTGTAGCAGACAACATCTATGATATGCATGCAAGGATTACACTAGAGCACATGGCTCTTGAGCACCTAAAGGAGAAATGGGAGAAAATGACGGAGCATATGAAGACTTCTCATTCCCATATTTTGATAAGTTGTAAGTATACACCTTTGCCCTTACTATAAAAAAAGGGGGAAAATGATATGTACAATACATATAGAGGAAAAAGGGGAAAATGATGATATGTACAGTAGTAAAGGGAGAATGACATGAAGATAAAGTGAAAAGGGACTATAGTGTAAAGAAAATTATACATGTATATACTTATACTATACTGACATATACATAGGGGGAGTCATAAATGACAAAGTAAACACATGGTGTAGATACTACACAGTTTAGTATTTTACACATATAAGTTTTTGATACTAATGTCAAAGGGGAAGATTGAAGACATTACTTTTTCCATTAGTATATGCAAAGGGAAAATAGTTCTTTGAACCATCGGTAACACTACACTGAAAGAAAAAATTTGGTTCAGTCTGAAAGTGCTAAGTATAGAGAAACCCGACGACACACTTTTACAGTGCAAACCAAAAATGTTGAAGAGGAAACTGACAAAGGAACCCGACGAGAAAATTAAACTGTAAACTGAAAGAGAAGATAAGAGAGGAACCCAATAGGACAAGGGAACCTGATAGATAGCTCATAGAAGGAACAACGAAAGACTTTTAGAGAAACCCGAGCATCAGATATTGAAAGTTAGTTATATCTCGAGAAAAGTGGATCTGACTACCACGTCAGATAAAATAGTTATGTTTTATATTTAGAGTTTAGATTTGATTTAAAACTATTTCTTGAGGGACAAGAAAGATAATTTTCATTGTTATAAGCAGTCTAACTGATTCAAAACATGCAAACTAAGAGATCAAGGTCAAGTTGTAAACCTTCAATCATAGAGTTATCTTGTAATACATGAAATTGAATTAGGTCAATCTATTGTATAAATAGATGTGTAATCATTCATTTGACAATGGATATGAGGTTAAAAGTAGCCAAGAAGTACATCTATGGACTAGGCTGAGATTTTCAAGAAGCAGAACATCAAAAGATGAATTTTCTTATCAAGAACCATGAGTCAAGGCTACCAAGAAACAAAGGTATTAATCAATCACATTAGGTGATACTTTGTACATGTGATTTTAATGGATCTGTAATCAGCAATTGAAGATTGTGTACACTCAGGTCAATGAGTATTTTTGTCTACATTCTAAAAAGTGTAGAAAATAGAAGAAATCCTTTCAAGAAAGGTGGATTTAACAATCCTTTGCAAATCTCTTAACCAAGTGCACACTAAACAGTGTTGCTAAAGCTCTTAACAGAGTAGACCTTAACCAATTTCCACATAATACTCCTAACAGGGTAGATAATCAGAAGTGATCAAAATTGTAAGCCTTAACCAACCCCTTCCAATCTGTAGATAGTGAAGTTTTTGTGGGTGCCATCCCCACCGTAGTTTTTACCTTCTAACAGGGGTTTTCTGCATTACAATGTCTTGTGTTATGAGTCATTACATTTCATGAATGCTTCTATGAATATTCACATGTTTATTAAGCTTATGAGTTGATATAACTTACACAAAGATAGGATAGAACAGATGGTTGGTAATACAATGGATTACTAAATGGATTAAGGTTAAAGAGATAAAAGGTTTAGAGGTATTGATTCACCCCTCCCCTCTCAGTACTTACTTCCCATTATTTCCAACAAAAACAACTAATTGGAAAGATGTGTCAGGAAAAATTACCGATGGAAAATGTTATTGGTTTTGTAGGTTTTTATTACTTTAGCATTGTTAGAAATTAAATCACCTTAGACAAGGTTGAGCTTAGCTGGTTAGGCCCACAACTCCCATTAACCTTTATTTCCATTCTTATTGATGTTTAATCCATGTTTCTAACAATTTTATAAAGCTATAATCAGTAGTAAATAATAGAATTCACTCTCCATTCAACATATTAAACAATAACTAAAACATATTTATTAAATTGTTTGATGTATTTAAAACAAACTTCGATGTATTTTTTTCTTTATTGACTTTTGAGAGTATGTTGTTTTTATGCTATGATGTAATGGTGAATATATTTTCACACAAATATAAATAGGAGAAAATGACATAGAATAATTTGTATTTATGTTTATAGGATTGAGTGTTGTATCTTTACGTTGCATCTTCCATTAACTTAATTTATACTTCACAGTAAATTATGAAATAAGTGAGCATTTATAAAAAAAATTGTAGAACTTTTAAATTTTTTAAAAATATTAAATTATGGGGACATTAAACTTTGTAGCTGAGTTTAGATTTGTTTATGAAATTTTTAGAAATCAATGATTGATATTTTAGTTTCGAAATTGGAATCTATTTTATTATTTTTGTAATTATAAAATAAAAAATATATATTTGTATGTAATTTTTTATTTAGTGTACTTAGTTAAAATTAAAAAATAAAGATTAAAAAAATGTTTGGGATATACAAATGTTTTCATTTTGTATAAATGGCCTAATTCTAAAATAATGTTTAATTTTAAATTGTATTTTTTAACCTTTTTTTGCTTAATTTTTATTATGTAATATAAATCCTTCCAAAAAATTATAAAATTGATAAATAATATATATTACATCAACATATATTATTTTAGCTAGGTTAATACTATAATTTAATACTATTCATAAACAAATGGTAAGGCTATAGAAATCTTGAACTGATCATACGTATGTGAAATAATATTTTTCCTCCCTTATAACTTGCCACGAATGTATTTACATGCCCTGACATTTTTCACTTGGCCATGCACGCTAACAACATGCTCTCCTCCATGTTGAACAAGCATTATATTACTTATCTATAAGTAATCTGGGTTCACTTTAACTCATTTTAGTTTATTCCTTCATTATCACTTTACATTTCATTTCAAATCATATGACAATTATTCCTTCTGCTTCAATTTTTATTTCCAAGTATAAGATAATTAAGGTACACTCTACACCTATTCTAGAAATTATCCTATACACAATGACCAAAGTGATCCCAAAGACCATGACATGAAAAGCAAAGTCAAGATCAAGAACACACATATCCACAAGAGTGAGGAACATATTTCCTAGGAGAGACTTGTCTACCCACACAATACAAACATCACACATTCAATAAATTTCTTTATTAATTTTCTTAAGTTTAAGATAAATACAAAAAACAAAAATTTGTAAAAATCACCATTAATGAATGCTCAAAGTTTCCCAAAATTTTAAATGTAAACTTTTTAAAACATGAGATAACCTTTTGAGCATAATATGCATAACAACATTTTCTCAAGGAAGATTGTGTTAGCAAGTTGTACACGTACAAAAAAAAAACATTGATGAATGTTTGAAAATTTTCAAAGTTTTAAATGTTAAATTTTAAAATTTTAAGAATATAATTTTGGGCGCATATGCACAACAATACACTTTTCACATCGCATACACATCTTCAAAGATCTTGCAAGCATTTTAGAAAATGTAAAAATCATCATTAATGAATGCTTGATTTTTATTTTTATTTTAAAACAAATTTTTAAAATGTGAGAATATCCCTTTGAATACCATGACAACATGATTTTCACATCACATGAGCCTTCAGAAAAAATTACAACATTTCTAAACTATTTTGAATTTTCTAAAATTTAAAAATATATAAAATGCTTAACAAATTCACATATGGAATTGTCTACAAGTAGAAACCCTATATTATAAATGCTATATACAAACATCTAATGTGTGCATTGATCGATTTGTTTTAAAGATATGCAAAACAAAAGGAGGATTATCTTGTTCTAGAAAATCCTAAAAAGAACAAATTATTTCTTGCTCACTCATCAACATGTTTCACCAATCCAACATTATTCATGACGAGTAAAATCAATTCTCAAGCACACTCCAAATGAGTCCCTTCCCAAACAAGAAGCAAAACAAGAGTTCAAAAAGCAAGAATGAACAAATCTATTTCAAATGTTTTTTTTTCTTTTTTCTTCACATTCAAAAATTTCTATCAAATCTATTTTTTAGGCTTTTCCTTCTTTTCACACTCCAAACAAGTATTTAAGAATATGTGTGTGTAATTTTGTATTTTCCTTTTAGTTATTTTCTTTTCAAAAACAAATGACTTAATGCATTTTTACTAAAATTTAATTTAAATAGCCTATGCATAATATCTTTTCCCTTCAAATAAATCGATGAATCTATTTAAATAAATTTTGGTCTCATTTTAAATATCTTTTTAACATGCAATAAAATAATGTATTAAACCTTTTTCCACTAGAAAATTAAATAAACTTGATGACATGTAACTGATTGAATATTTGATAATGTTAAGTTGAAGATAATGCAAGGCATTAAATCAGTTAATGGTTTGTATTTTCATTGATGTCAACTTGATATCATCTGAACGGTCATGTACATAATGCCAAAGACTTCAGAGAATCAATGGAACAAAGGTTATGCTTTTAGCAATGCATAAAAGTCAAGTATTCACTAAGTGACAGACAACATCGATGGAGTGTACACCATCAGTAAAGGCAAAGAAAAAAATTCACAGTGATACCCGATGAGCAGAAAATAGTGTTGCCCGACGAAGCAAAACCACAAGATGCCCAACGAGCTGAAAATAGAGTTGCTCGACGAGTAAAAATCCAATGATGCCCGATGGACGGAGATCCTAAAGCTAACTGGAGTCACACCGAAAGAACTGTCAGTTGTCACCGACGACTAACTACAGAGTTGACCGACAGAACAAAGAGTTCAGAAAATGACAAAATATCTAGCTGGTAAGAGCTAAAGATAGACTTAACTGGTTGTTTTATTTGTTTTATTCAACCAGAGTTAAGTGATTGATTTAAAGAAGATTTGTACAGTTGGCAAGAAGATAACTACGAGATAAATCAGGAGTTATGCTTTAAATCAAATTGGCTGGATTATTTTTCATGCCAGGCATCAAGAATCAAGAATCAAGAAATAGTAAATATCATTTCTATATAAGAGACAAGCTTAATTCAATTACGAATGGGATTAAGGGGAGTGAATAGAAAGAGGATACTGAAGAGAAAATGATGAATAATAACTTCATACAGTCCTGATCAATCAAGTTGAAGGAGAGCTAAAAAATTCTGCAGACACTGACAAACAGTGAAGCACAACATCACAGAGAAGAAAGTGTGGAGGGAAAAGAATTGAATTGATACATTGATCAGAGAGGTAATGTACTTAAATAGATCTGAAAATCTACAATTCAAAGTTGCATCATGAACAGGTCATAGTGTTTCAGTTTAACCATTGAAGCATCAAGTCTC
>MU227184.1:2534562-2548651 GCA_018584345.1 Thuja plicata
GGTTCCAGCAGTATCTTCTGACAGAGTTTTCAGACATGCTTCGGAGGAGCTTCTTGCTCTCTTCTTGTTCCTCTCTCTGGGACATTTTTTCCCTTTATGTTTTGGGTTCCTGATCAGGCCTAGTTGCCGGGACCCATCTTTCCTGCTTTCTTCAGTAGTTTAGCTTTTTTGCTTCTCCCTAAGTTACACTTAAGGGGGGGTGTTAGAGTAGTCGAGTATTGCTAATAATTAAATCAGTTAATTATTAGTTATCTACTCTTAGCTTAAGTTAGACTTAGAAAGTTTCTATTTCCTAGTAGTTTCCCTTTTAGGGTTTCGATATCCTTTATAAGGAATCACCGCTTAGTTTTCTTTATCGAGATTGTAAATCATTTCATTGTTGAATATAGAAAATCATTTTCTGTCAACATATTTTTGCAATCTCTGGCCTATCGGCCGCCATAGCCATTCTTCTGTCTTCTCTCTTCTGTCTGCTTCTTCTTCTTTGTAACAGCTTTGCATGCAGGTGTTCTTGGGAAGATTGCAGTTTAGCAATCTTAACAAGAACCTCCATGACATCATCCTAAAATTTGGTGACATCATCAAGTACAATTCAGTAAATGGAGCCAAATAGAGCCATTTTCACAAATCAAAGAGCAAAACTAAAACCTAGCTAATCACTCTTGTCCACATGACCTTATGTATTTACATTGCCCTACAAGAGGGTCTTTCACACTCTCACAACCCAAAAATGACATGAGACCTCCATCCCAAGGGTGCTCCTGCACCAATGTGCAATCAAAAGAATAATTAGCTGATATCTTCACCAAGCCACTGCCCAAGGATACATTTGAGTACTTGAGAAAGAGACTAGGGGTCAAACCCTTGTCTACCAGTCAGTGATATGACTGAAGGCTGCATCAGCCTACATATTATCAGAATATCATTCATGTTGATGCAAGCAAAGAGATGAACTTCAAAGCTACATCTATATGCAGATAGGTATATATCAGAACCGAGAACCAGAGCATATTGTTGTATTGCTGATGGATAAGGGAAATTCAAGGAATATATTATGTATGGAGAGAAAAGATTGTTTGACACATGAATGTCAGATATCTATGAGATATTTGTTTGGCATTGTTGTCAAAGTGAGAGAAATTATCCATATTATCACATTCTTCTTAGAAAAGGGAGAGAGATTATCCATTATCAGATTACTCCAATAGGGAGAGATCATATCCTAAGGGAGAGACAGTTGTATAAAAGATTACACAAAGGGAGAGTTGCTGAAAAGAGAAAAAGACATCACAAAAGAGAGAATAGTCAAAGGAGAGAAATTGACACAAGAAGAGGACTCAACACATCAGAAGACATAGAGATGCAAGAATCAAATCTAAGCTAAAACATAGCTTACCAGAGATCATTCATTTATTGGTTATCAAACAAAAATATTGGTAGTTTGATGATTCACAACTGTTGTATTTCATATTGTATTAGAACTAGTATAGTGTGATAATATAGTATGTTGCCATCAATGCCAAAGGGAGAGATTGATGACATGTAACTGATTGAATGTTTGATAGTGTTAAGTTGAAGATAATGCAAGGCATTAAATTAGTTAATGTTTTATATTGTCATTGATGTCAACTTGATATCATCTGAACGGTCATGTACATAATGCCAAAGACTTCAGAGAATCAATGGAACAAAGGTTATGCTTTTAGTAATGCATAAAAGTCAAGTATTCACTAAGTGACAGACAACACCGACAGAGTGCACACCATCGGTAAAGGCAAAGAAGAAAAGTCACAGTGATACCTGACGAGCAGAAGACAGTGTTTCCCGATGAAGCAAAACCACAGGAAGCCCGACGAGCTAAAAAAAGAGTTGCCCGATGAGTAAAAGTCCAATGATGCCCGACGTACAGAGATCCCAATGCTAATTGGAGTCACGCTAACAGAACTGTCAGTTGTCACCAACGACTAACTACAGAATTGACTGACAGAACAGAGAGTTCATAAAATGACAAAATATCTAGCTGGCAAGAGCTATAGATAGACTTAACTAGTTGTTTTCTTTGTTTTATTCGACCAGAGTTAAGCGATTGATTTAAAGAAGATTTGTATAGTTGGCAAGAAGATAACTACGAGATAAATCGGGAGTTATTCTTTAAATCAAATTGGCTAGATTTTTTTTCATGCCAAGCATCAAGAATCAAGAATTAAGAATCAAGAATCAAGAATCAAGAAACAATGAATATCATGTCTATATAAGAGACAAGCTTAATTCATTTATGAATGGGATTAAGGGGAGTGAACAGAAAGAGGATCCTGAAGAGAAACTGATGAAGAATAACTTCATACAGTCCTGATCAATCAACCTGAAGGAGAGCTAAAGAATTCTGCACATACCGATGAACAGTGAAGCATAGCATCACAGAGCAGAAAGTGTGGAGGGCAAAGATTTGTATTGATACATTGATCAGAGAGGTAATGTACTTAAATAGATCTAAAAATCTGCAGTTCAAAGTTGCATCATGAACAAGTCATAGTGTTTCAGTTTAACCATTGAAGCATCAAGTCTCTTAACAAAGTAGGACTTAACAGTCTTCTATATATTGAGGTACATCCCAAGGAGTGCCAAGAAGGTTGATTCATGAAAGTAGCATTGGACTTGCCCGATACCTATTGACAGTCTAAGAAGGAGGCTGACTCAAGTATGGTAGCAATAGATGCCCGATACTAAGTGACAACCTCTATGTATAAAATCCTCTAACAAGGTCGCACTTAACAGTGTGTTTGTAACCTTTAACAGGGTTAGCTCCTAACAGGGCTCACTTCAGAAGAGTAAAAATTTGGGGTATCGATCCCAGTGGTTTTTCCCTTAAGAAGGTTTCCACATTAAAAATTCATGTGTTATGTGTGTATGATTCATTTCTTTATTGTTTTGTATCTGACATAGTTAACATTGGGTTGATCGGTATACTCTTCTTATTTACTGAGTTTCGGTAAATGCGTATACTGCTTATTAGTAATCAAGGAGAATAAGGACAGACAAGGAAAACCGATAGACAATTAATCATTATAAGTATCCCATGGCATGCATCTTGTAGGGACTTAATAATATAAGGTTTATTTGATTGGTGGTTAATGTTTGAAGGATAAATTTTTGAGGCCACTGATTCAACCCTCGCCCNCCCCCCCCCCCCCCCCCCCCCCTCTCAGTTATTACTAACAAAACTCTTTGAACTTAACATATTGGATAATTTTGTTAACACTCAATCTAACCATTTCAAAAATCCAAATAATAGTACCAAAGAGGTTGGATAAATAAATGCAAGATAATACACACACTTTACAAGTTTATCAGAACACATGGATCCATAATTGACATTGATTTAGATCTAGTTTTACTGGATTTCACATAGTACTGATCTCACAACCTAAATTGAATGAGACATGAGATTCAAATAGGCATTTACCCAAATTGAAACATCTCTAATTAACTAAATTGTTAAAGAAAACTTGTGCATATAAACTCAAATAAAACTTTAGGCACGTCTACAAAATACCAAATAGTTGAAGCACAACATAATACATCCAAAGTGATATAATCCAATATGTAGTATAATATCAAAATGTGATAAGCATCAATCATAGATAACTATAAAGCATCTCATACAATCTGGTATGTTTAACCAAGTACTATAATGACATATCAACATATACTGAAAATAATGAAGTTGAAACACAACCATAGATTTGAACATCAAAGCATAGTTTGCATATCTATAATATGCAAACATTTTGATGACAATACAAACATGTCATCAATTCAAAAGATCATAAGAAAATTGAATGGTACATAAGGTGCATATCTTAACAAGCCTTTCTTTAAGTGATTATATTTTTTGTTAAGATAATAACTCTTATTTGTGTTCACCTCTCCATGATGGTGCATATCCTATTGATGAGAGTTTTGATGATCATACTTATTCTACCATTAGTGATGGTGATTTTCCTTTTCTTGATACATATTATTCATGTTTACATCTACATGCTCGGTTGACTCATGAGATGATGATCACAATTGTGAAATAACTAATTAGGATTATTTGGATAATATAGATATTTTGCACTGTACATTTGTTTGGTTATTTTAAATGCACGTGACACTAATGAATCCATGCTTGAAGCATTTAATCAACGTTTATAAGTTGCCTCGCTAAATTTGTCTTCAAAATGTGTTTGTTTGGTTAAAGTCAACTAGCAGTAGATGGTGGGTGGTTATGATTTCCACTCTATATTGTGTGTTTGAAAACAAACAATCCAGAGTGTACTCTATTTTCCCTCTCCAAACTCTATGGGTTGTAATTAAGTCCTTCTCATTCCAAGAAGCTCTATTCCACCTGAAGATTTTCAAGATCTATCTCAAAAAGTCAAATTCTTCTAAATGAGAACAATACAAAATAATATCTTGATTTGAAGGGGAGACATGCTCTAATTTAGACAAAAGGGATAGAGGCGAGTGATATGTTTTTTCTCCCAATCAATATAAGCCAAGAATGTCAACAAATAAGAGATAGAGGAGTGTGGTACCTTTTCTCTCCTAATCAATACAAACCAACACCAACAAAGAGGGATAAAGGAGAGTGATAGCTTTTCCCTCCTAAGCAACACAAGCAAAGAATGCCAACAAAAAAACTAACAAGCCAAGACTTTTAATACCCTATTTCTTCTCCAGCTAATTTGGTTCACAAGTCAATATCTCAACTTAGCTATTATAAGGAGGTTGAAGGCAGTCATAGACAATTTAGCACCAATCCTTTGAACCGACCTCCAAACTCTCAACCTCTTTCCTAATTGGAAGAAGGTTCGACTACCTCTATTGAAAGGTGGTGAGTGAGGGCCATGCGAAACTGCAAACTAAGGAAATCAAACTGAAATGGCCAAAAGATATCTTGAACTACAAGAGCTAAGATTTAGGTGAGATAAAGATCCCCACACCAATGTATTCCCGAGACAAAGACAGGCCGTAGAGAAGTGATTCAAACTTCAAAGTCCCACTCAAAGATCACATTTTTGAGATTCAAAGCCAAGGCGCTCATCGAAGAATTCTACCATCAATCTATGACTCTTCACCACAATGGTTGGAAACGGGAATAGTAAGCACACAAATGTAAAAAGCCCTCCTTTTCGGCGATAGCTAGCTGCCTAAAAGTCAAGGATGAGGTATGCTATGCTCGCTACGCCTCGCTTCCCTTGAAACCTGGTTACTAATAGTGGGGCGACAAGTTAAAGACTAATATGCTATCTGGGAAACAACTTTCCAATCAAAACAATTGAGTCAATGGGTTTGAAAGTACGAGGCAGATAAGAGGATGATGGGTTAATTTCAGTCATATTGGTTTTACAACAGTCCTTTGATGGGGTCTACTGCTTCAACTACTGGATATTCTTTTATGGATCTACTCTTGCTTTCAATGCTTCTAGATTGGTATATGGAAAGGGATCTCATTAGAGAGAGAGAGCCCAACTACGTAGTTTGGGGTCCAACACATCTCAATCGTGAGGCCTGCCTATCTTTGAAGATGAAGTTACTTCCAATTCTAGGCCTATATATAGTTGGCGACATGACGTCTATTAAGCTCTAATTTGTGTGTGAAGGGAACAAGATTCTTGTTAACACAAATTTTGATGACAACATGATATGCTTAATATAGTTGGTATTGTTGAGAGTTGATGTAGTCGCTCATTCAAGCAGTGTAGCCCTTTAGAATTGGAATCTAATGTTAACTCTTAGAGATGGCTTGAGATAATGGTTGAATTAGAAATTTGGGATAAGAATGATGGATGGCCATGACTTGATCTTGTATAATAGAGGTAGGGGTTTGATTCATTTTCTAGATAGATGAGAAGCTTATAGATGACTTGTGATTGGTGTACATGGTTAAAGAAAAGATCGGAAACAGACTAGGGGTGGAGATTTTATGATTTTTCCTGGAGGGTGAAGATTGAAAAGTGGTCCTCTTGGAGACTTGTGCTCGATTGACTTTGCATGTTTTAAACAAAGTGGCAGAGGAATGTGCAAATGCTTAGTTAGTTGATTAAATTCAATTTGTGAATTTAACTAATAATGAGGAGGATTTTGTATGAATCGAATAAATAATATTGGTATGTGAATGGAAATGATGGACTACAAGGGAATCTTAAATATGGACTACAAGGGGATCTTAAATAGCCATTTTTTTAAATAAAAAAAACTAATCTTGGATGAGAAATTGAAGATAATAATGCTCAATTTGTAGACGCAATAAAAACAAGAGTTGCATTACTCTTAATATACTTTTTAAACTACTAATTTATTTTTAAAATAGTGGAGATTAAGGGGCTAAAATAGGGGGAGCACACAAAGTACTCTTATATTTGTTAAAAAAATATAACATAGTTTTGGTGTGCTCTCCCTAAAATGTTAATCTTTTTTTAAGGTATTGAACAAAATTCACTTCAATGAAGAATTATCTAATACTATGTAGTTTATGCCTGATTTTTATACTATTTTCAATGAAAATGTATTTTTTTACAAATTTAAAAAGTGGACACATCCTAAATAAAGAAATTGAACATGTTGCCCCCTAAACTTTTGTAGAAACTAATTTAAAGGTGTTTCTTTGAATGAGTATGGAATAGAGTCTAAAATGTAAGTAATTTGCTTTAAATTTCAATGAACTGATAAATAATAAAATTAAAAAATACTATACATAGGTTTTTGACAAAAAAGTCTAAGGCTCTAGCAAAATAAATTAAAGATCAAAATATCAAAATATTTGAAATATAGAAAAATAGTACGTGGTCAGAAAGAAAAGAGGGCTCACTATTGTGGTTTATTTTTCAATATTTAAAATTGTGCAAGCTTAATGAATAGCACGCTCAAAATTTTGTCATTTTTTTAAAATATTTTACAAAAAACATGCCTTTGGATGTTGGCATTGAAGTCTAACCCTTTAAGTGGGTTGTACAAGGAAAATCCAACCCTAAAGGTTAGAAATATGTCACATCCTACATCTTTTTGGCTTGACAAAATTAATGAAATAAACTTTTTTTTAATATTAATTAGTTACCTATAATCAATTTAAAATGAATAAATTTGTTAGAATAATGATTGCAAATGAAAAGGTGGTAAATAATATTATTATATTACTATGTTTATCTTATCATGAGCATGATTTGGCTATAGTTTTGAGAGCTAACCTATTGGCATGTGAATGAGTCTGATTAAGTGCAGATATGAGTTCAAGGCAGGAACATGGTTGACGAGAGGAGTCTAGCCATTTCGTATATGGTGGACATGATGGATATCTATCATACACACCACATATTTGCATGTATAACTTGCATTAGAATGACATAATGAATGTTTTTTGAATTATTGATGATGTTTTTATATGATCTTTATTGCACTATTTCAGTTAGTATGAGAATGAAAATAAAATATATATCTTGTTTGCATTCATGTATTTACACCTATATGTTTTTGTTTTTATGACAATTACAATGCCAATTTTCTATGAATATGAAATTTGATAGCTTTGATTTCATTAGAATGTTTATGATCATATATGTTCATTCAAAAAATAGATACTTGATGTATGTATGTATGTATGTGTGTGTGTGTGTGTGTGTGTATTTATGTTTGTGTATATAGACACACTTATATATATGTACATATATAGACATATATATACATGCATACATACATACATGTGTGTGTGTGTGTGTGTGTATATATATATATGTAATGAATATGCATATCGATAAGGACATAGATATACGTACCATTACAAGAGTCAAATACAATTACTAAGTCTCAATCTACCTTAGAGGTCGATATGTTTTGAGAACAAATGCTCACTTCATAGCATAAGTAATGTGCAATCAAAATTGAAACATTGTATTACCTTAAGCACTGAAATGATATGGGTTATATGCATTAAAGGTGGCCTATATTTAGACACATATAGGTGTTGTTGTTGTACTTAACAACCATAATATAAGAATTTTGGTTGCAAACCATGACATTAAAGCTGTAGCACATTAAAGGAAAAAGATGATATCATTCAAATACGTGTATTATAGGCTGGAAATGGTAAGGCCTTGCATTAAAGGTGACATATATTTAGCCACATATAGGTGTTGTTATTGTCCTTTACAACCATAATAGAAGCCAATAATTTCAACAAATAAGAAATAGAGTGTGATACCTCTCTCCTAATCAATACAAACCAAGAACACCAACAAAGATGAGTAAAGGAGAGTGATAGCTTTTCCCTCCTAAGCAATACAAGTCAAGAATGCCAAAGATGGGTAAAGGAGAGTGATAGCTTTTCCCTCCTAAGCAATACAAGTCAAGAATGCCAACAAAAAAATAACAAGCCAAGGCTTTTAATATCCTATTTCTTCTCGGGATAATTTTGTTCACTATTATAAGGTGAAAGGCGGTCATAGGCAATTTAGCACCAATCTATAGTCCACCTTTGAACCGACCTCCAAACTCTAAACATCTTTCCTAATTGGAAGAAGGTTCGACTACCTCTATTGAAAGGTGGTGAGGGAGGGCCAGAAGATATCTTGAACTACAAGAGCTAAGATTTAGGTGAGATAAGATCCCCACAACAATGTATCCGCGAGACAAAGACAGGTCGTAGAGAAGTCATTCAAAGTCCCACTCAAAGATCATATTTTTGAGATTCAAAGCCAAGGCGCTCGTCGAAGAATTCTACCATCAATGGTTGGAAATGGGAATAGATAGCTGCCTACCAGACAAACAAAGTCAAGGTTGAGGTGCGCCTCGTTTCCCTTCAAACCTGGTTACTAATAGTGGGGCGACAAGTTAAAGACTTTGGTATGTGGGAAACAACTTTCCAATCAAAACAATTGAATGAAAGTACGAGGCAGATAAGAGGATGATGGGTTAATTTCAGTCATATTGGTTTTACACTAATATTCTTCAGCCTGTCTGTAACGTCCTTTGATGGGGTCTACTGCTTCAACTACTATATATTCTTTTATGGATCTACTCTTTCTTTCAATGCTTCTAGATTGGTATATGGAAAGGGATCTCATTAGAGAGAGAGCCCAACTACGTAGGCTGGGGTCCAACACATCTCAATCGTGAGGCCTACCTATCTTTGAAGATGAAGTTACTTCCAATTCTAGGTCTATATATAGTCGGCCACATGACATCTATTAAGCCCTAATTTGATTAAGACAAATGAGGAGTCATGAGTCAATGGTTTGATCAAAAGGGCCTCTCAATATTTAGGGAGTTCTATGATTCCAGGTTCAATTCGGTGCATTTCTTCCTCACCCAAAGGAAAGTATCTTTGGAGGACTCCATTACTTGAAATGCCCTTGAAATGCCCCTACCATGTCTATGTACTCTCTCATTCCAAGTCAACTCCAACTCCTTCGTCTCACCTCTCAAAGTTATTAAAAGGGTCCCCTAGTGTCTTCTCCTCCCTTAGTCTTTGGTCTCTTGGAGCATAGGATAGGATGTAATGGTTATATCATTCTTATCTTTATGTTATGAGAATTCAAATAAAGGGAACACATTAAATAAGGTTTTTATTTTATGTCTAGTTATATCTTCAATTCAATTAAGAAATGCAAATAAATGACAAAAAGGAACTAGATTCTCACAAGCGTAGATGTTGATGACAACATGATATGCTTAATATAGTTGATATTGTTGAGAGTTCACTTAGTCAGTTATTCAAGTAATGTGGCCCTACTTGAACTCTAATTTTAATTCTTTGTGGGTGAAGGGAACAAGATTCTTGTGAATACAAATTTTGATGACAATATGATATGCTAAATATAGTTGATATTGTTGAGAGTTGATGTAGTTACTCATTCAAGCAGTGTAGCCCTTTAGAATTGGAATCTAATGTTAACTCTTAGAAATGGCTTGAGGCAATGGTTGAATTAGAAATTTTGGATAAGAGTGATGGATGGCCATGACTTGACCTTGTATAATAGAGATAGGGGTTTGATTCATTTGCAAGATAGATGAGAAGCTTATAGATGCCTTTTGATTGGTGTACATGATTAAAGAAAAGACTGAAAAGAGACTGCGGGTGGAGATTTTATCATTTTTCTTGGAGGGTGAAGATTGAAAAGTGGTCTCTTGGAGCCTTGTGCTTGATTGACTTTGCATGTTTTAAACAAAGTGGCAAACGAATGTGCAAATGCTTAGTTAGTTGATTAAATCCAATTTGTGAATTTAACTAATAGTGAGGAGGATTTTGTATGAATCAAATAAATAATATTGGTATGTGAATGGAAATGATGGACTACGGAGGGATCTTAAATAGCCATTTTTTTTAAAATCAGGAAAACTAATCTTGGATGAGATATTGAAGATGATTATGCTCAAAATTTTGAGACGCAAGAAGAACAAGAGTTGCATTACTCTTAATATACTTTTTAAACTACTAATTTATTTTTAAAATAGTGGAGATTAAGGGGCTAAAATAAGAGGAGCACAAAAGTACTACTATATTTGTTAAAAAAAAATATAGCATAGTTTTTGGTGTGCTCTCCCTAAAATGTTAATCTTTTTTTTTTAAAGTATTGAACAAAATTTACTTCAATGAAGAGTTATCTAATACTATGTAGTTTATGCCAGATTTGTATACGATTTTCCAATGAAAATGTATTTTTTTTACAAATTTAAAAAGTGGGCACATCAAAAATAAAGAAATTGAACATGTTGCCCCCTAAACTTTTTTAGAAACTAATTTAAAGGTGTTTCTTTGAATGTGTATGGAATAGAGTCTAAAATGTAAGTAATTTGTTTCAAATTTCAATGAGTTGATAAATAATAAAATCAAAAAATACTATGCATAGGCTTTTCACAAAAAAGTCTAAGGCTCTAGCAAAATAAATTAAAGATCAAAACATCAACATATTTGAAATATAGAAAAATAGTATGTGGTCAGATAAGAGGGCTCACTATTATTGTGGTTTTTTTTTCAATATTTAAAATTGTACAAGCTTTATGAATAACACGCTCAAAATTTAATCACATTTTTTATATTTTACAAAAAACACGCCTTTGGATGTTGGCATTGAAGTCTAACTCTTTAGGTGGGATGTACAAGGGAAATCCAACCCTAAGGGTTAGAAATATGTCACATCCTACATCTTTTTTCCTTGACAAAATTAGTGAAATAAACTTTTTTTAATAGTTACCTTTAATCGATCTAAAATGAATAAATTTGTTAGAATAATGATTGCAAATGAAAAGGTGATAAATAATATTATTATATTACTATGTTTATCCTATCATGAGCATCCTTTGGCTATAGTTTTGAGAGCTAACCTATTGACATGTGAATGAGTCTGATTAAGTGCATGTATGAGTTCAAGGCAGGAACATAGTTGAGGAGAGGAGTCTAGCCATTTCATTTATTGTGGATATGATGGATGCCTATCATACACACCGCATATTTTCATGTATAACTTGCATTAGAATGACATAATGAATGTGTTTTGAATGATTGATGATGTTTTTATATGATCTTTATTGTACTATTTTAGTTAGTATGAGAAGGAAAATAAAACTATATATCTCATTTGCATCCATGTATTTACACCTATATGATTTTGTTTTTATGACAAGTACACATGTCAATTCTCTATGAAAATGAAATTTGATAGCTTTGATTTCATTAGAATGTTTATGATCATGTAGGTTCATTCAAAAAATAGGTACTTGATGTATGTATGTATGTGTGTGTGTGTGTGTGTGTTTATGTTTGTGTATATAGACGCACCTATATGTATAGACATATATATACATGCATACATACATACATATATACATGCATGTACATACACATACACATACACATACACATACACATACACATACACATACACATATACATACATACATAGACATATATATACAAATATACATATACATATATATACATATACATACCAACATACATTTAACTATATAAGTATATATGTAATGAATATGCATATCGATAAGGACATAGATATACGTACCATTACAACAGCTAATTTTTATACAATTACTAAGTCCCAATCTAGCTTAGAGGTTGATATGTTTTGAGAACAAATGCTCACTTCATAGAATAAGTAATTTCCAATCAAAATTGAAGCATTGTATTACCTTAAGAACTGAAATGATATGGGTTATATGCATTAAAGGTGGCCTCTATTTAGCCACATATAGGTGGTGTTGTTGTCCTTAACAACCATAATCTAAGAATTTTGGTGATAAACCATGACATTAAAACTGTAGCTCACATTAAAGGAAAAAGATGATATCATTCAAATACGTGTATTATCTGATGGAAATGGTAAGGCCTTGCCTAAGGTAGCTCATATTGAGTTGCTAGAAACTTATTTCAAATAGAAAAACATGGGAAATATTCTAAGACAAGGGGTTGTTTACCTATAATGCATGATTTTATCACAACTTTTGGGTAGTATTAGGTAATCTAAAGGATGAATCAGTAGACATAAGGGAATACAAGACTATCATCATGGAATAAGGAGTCTCCACAGGCACAAAGAAGAACCAATTATTATGTAGGCTTTAGGCTATAGGATTTCACCTCACCTCTGATAAGTTTTCATTGATTTTCACCACAAACTGCCAGGGTTAGCCAAGTAGGGTTTATTCCTCTATATTTCTAATGGAATTGTTATGTGTTTCATTTAAAATTTGATTTTATAATTAAATAATCTAAATATTATCTTTATTTGTAAATATTTTGATAAGCAAGAACCTTATGGCAGAAATGGTAATAAATATATAAAATTATGTGTATATAAGTATTCCATATATGTATGTATGTATTCAGCTATTGAAATGAATCTTTTGGTGGAAATGTTATAAATATATACAATTATGTGTATATAAGTATTCCATATATGTATGTATGTATTTAGCCATTGAAACGAATCTCAAATATAGGAATGCAAATGAATCAATATCTAGATTGGCACTAAAACTCTAAATTTGAAAAAAATATAACCTAGACAAGAAAGGATAGATTTGACGAATAAAATGAAACAGAACCCCAATATCATCTTCTCCATGATAGTTGGTTAGTCTCTGTGGAAATTGTGTTCTTCCTCTTCATTGCACCTTAAAGAGGGGAGGAAATCGGTTATTACTATCATATTAAAACTGAAAATTAGAAATGCTTAAATGAAAATCTACACTAAAAATTAGACAAACACATACAAATATGTTCATTGCAAATTAAAATATGATTTATTTTTGTGATTGGAATCACTATTGAATTTATTATTTTTCTTAAGAACGTATGCACATGTATTTATATATAAAATGCCATACCTTCTTTATTGTATTATCATTATTTGAAATAAAACTTGCATTAATTCATTATCTTGAAATCTTATTAACAATCATGTACTAAAATGTAACTTATCATAAAAATTGATAACAATGATCATGCATATATTCAAATAATTCATGCAATGAATAATATCCTTTTATTCCATTGAATGGACATGTAGTGAAACACATATGTCATTTTATTCCATGCTCATAACATGATATCATCATAGGAGTGACAACATGAAGCGGAGCGGAGCGGATCAGCGAGAAGGAGGGAATTTGAATTCCCCTGCGGGCGGGAAACCTGAGGGTGGAGGTGTGCAGTCGAATACTGCAGACGGCAGTAGGAGTTTCAAGGAAGGTGACAAGGAAGGGGAAGGGGAAAAAGATTCAGACCGTTACCGCCCTCGAGAAGGAGGAAAACGTGACTCTTCAAAAAATGAAACGAGCGGGAAAAACTTTCCAGGCAATGATCAGAAGCAACCAGTGCCGGCAAGTCAGGAAAAGGAAAAAGATGCAGACGGGGAGGGCTCCACAAAAGAGTCAAGGGTGGTACCCCCTCTATCGAGATTCCAACTCCCTGAAGAAGTACTAAAGATAAAGGAAAGTGAAGGTAAGGCTTCTGAAGCAACTAATGGTAAATCTGTAGGTAAGAATAAAGCTTCTGGCAGTTGGTCCTCTCTTTTTGGAGTGAAACCTACTG
>MU227184.1:2575887-2636348 GCA_018584345.1 Thuja plicata
GACATTTAAAAGCTTTGCTCTTGGTAGAATACCCCAGAAAAATACCTTCATCACTTTTGGTGTCAATCTTTCCATTTCTATCATCCTTTAAGACATAACATTGACTACCAAATATTTTGAAGTAACTCACATTGGGTGCTTTACCATACCATAGCTCATAAGGAATTTTCTTTGTGTCCTTCTTCAATTGTACTTTTTTAAGTGTATAAACAGAAGTGCTGACAACTTCCCTTCAGAAGATTTGGGTGATGTCCTTTTCTATCATCAGTGTTCTTGCACAATCAACTATTGATCTATTTCTTCTCTCAGCAATCCCATTTTTTTGTGGTGTTCTTGGTGCAGAAACTTGTATTTTTATACCATGCTCATTATAGAAATTAGTGAATTCATCTAATATAAATTATCCTCCTCTATCTGATCTTAAACATTTTAGATCCTTACCAATTTGTTTTTCTACCATAGCCTTATGCCATTTAAACATCTTGAATGCTTCAGATTTTTCTTTTAGAAACATGACTATCATCATTCTAGAGTGATCATCAACAAAGAGAATAAAATATCTATCTCCATAATAACTCTTTGTCTTCATAGGTTGATATAAGTCAGTATGGACTAGTTCTAGAATATCATCAGATGTATGGGCTTTGCTTTTGAAACTAGACTTTGTCATTTTACTTTTTTGACAATTTTTGCACATGATGTTGTCTGGCTTTGTCATCATTGGTAAGCCTCTTACACTTCTTTTTCTGCTTTTTTTAATCATGTTGTCAAAATTCACATGGAACAATCTTTTGTGCCAAAACCATAGGTCTTCATTTCTAGTCATTAAGCATGTGGGATTAGTATCATTCAGATAGAATAAGTTACCTTTAGTTTGTTCACTGGTACCAATCAATTTTCCTGATTCATTAAAGATATTTGCCTTCTTGTTTTCAAATGCTACTTTGTGACCAGAATTATTCAGCTGAGACACACTCAAAAGATTATAATTCAATCCTTTTACCCAATAATCATTTTCACATTTAATCAAGTTATTCAACATTATTGTTCCTTTACCTTCAACTGGACAAGGTGTATCATTTCCCATTCTTACTGTACCACCATTATAATATTCAAAAGTGTTAAACTTTTCTTTGTCACCGATCATATGGTGAGTGCAACCACTATCTATAATCCATATATCATTCTTAGTAACCTTAGATATGAGTGCAATTTATTCATACCTTTCATCTTCATCTGAATCATCCTTCACAGCTACAAATACTATCTCGATGTCATCATCAGGTTTGGTGTCATTATCTTCATCTTTTCAAGAAGCTAGGTAGCTAGCCTTCTTGCCTTTATCCTTGTAGTCTTGGGTATCCTTTATTTCTGATTGTCGGCAGCCTCTGTAATCTTTGTTATAATCTCTATCAAATTTATTCTCAAAAGATCTATCATTACTTCTGTCGTCTTTTCTTCTGTTAGGACATCTTGCAGCAAAGTGTCCAATCTCTTTACAATTAAAGCATACAAGTGGTAACTTGCCTTTGTATCTACCTTTGCCTCTCTGTATTATTCTAGCCATAAGTTATTCTTTTTCATCTAGATCTTCTTCTTCACTTTCACTTTCACTGTCCCTTCTAGATGAGCATCTATAATTGAATTTGCTTATTTTCATAGAAGACTTAAATGCAGACTCTAAACTTGGTAAGACACTATTGTCAAAGTTATTCATCTCAAATGAAATTAGTCTACCAATTAGGCTATCAAGAGTAACTATATTGTTTGTTACTACTCTCATTTCTTGAATAGTAGAAACTCTAATAGCATATACAGGCAATAAGGTTCTTAATATTTTACTTACCACTGTCTCCTCTTCAAGTGTACCTCCAACACCTCGTATAGAATTGACTACTTCTTTTATTCTTGTGATGTACTGTGTGATGTTTTCTCCTTCTTTCATTCTAAGATCATCAAAATTTCCTCTAAGGCTTTCTGCCTTGGCTCTCAGAACATTTGTATCACCTCCATGCACAAGCTTCAGTTTGTCCCACATTTTTTTTGTAGTCTTGCAATCCTTGACATCTTCAAATTCAGCATCAGAGAGTGAGGAAGAAAGCTCTATTACCATGCAGTTATGCTCATGCTTCTCTCTCAATTGATCTACTGTCAATGGTCCTTTAGGAAACACATATTTAGTATCTAAGTATTGAGTAACATCATTACCAATACCTGATAAGTGGAGTCTTATCCTACTTTTCCATGAAGCAAAGTTGCATTTTTTTACAACAAGCTCCAAGAGAAGAAGAGGATCTACTTCTACTTCATAAATTGGGCACTTACAAGTTTACAAGCCATAGAACTAGACACACTATACTAATGACTAGCAGAATAGAATAACTAATGATGATCTTCTTCCTAACTGAGTTTGGCATACTATCGGCAAGGTCTGATTTCTGATCATCCAGAGGATGAGAGCATACTCTCTACTTGCAGAGCTATCTAAGACTATAAGACTCTAAGACTCTAGGACTTACTCTACTCCAAATGAATTCCTTAAGCCTCAACTCTTCTTTAAATAGGCTAAGAGGAGGACAGAAGGGGTTTGATGCTTGACGCATGGAGAAAATTAGTCAGACCGCTTATTAATTCTATGCGCACTACCAAAAGTAGATGCCCATTATGACCTATATGTCAGTCTGGGTGGACCCCAATATCTATAGAACAACATAGTGGCAGAAAAATGAGTGAGGACACGCAAGTCATAATGCGTTCACTTTACATATGAAAGTGACTACAGAGATATCTCTTTTATTTCCCGTGAAGAGAGAGAAACACGAATCCTATTAAGGAATCAGATTAACCCTTTTGAATGGTAGTTGAGTCTACCCTCAGTTTTGATAAACCAGACTTGAGTTACTGGATTTTACATTCAACCAAACGGTAGGGTAGATAACATTAAACTAGAGCCACAATAAGCCACATTCTTTGTGAGGAAAAGAATCAAAAACTTATTTGGATGGATTTTTGGGAAAAGACAGGGATTAGTTTACCGAGACTAATTTATCTTATTGGATGAAATCTCATTAAGAGAAAATAGATGATAGCCCCATCTATTAGGCATCGCTATCGATAAAGCCGTCAATGCATCTAGCATAGTAGCAGTTCTCGTGAGGTTCCTCTCTAGTGCACGGTGGATGTGGTGGATCAGGTTCCTTCCATATTATCTTGAGTGTCTTGGTTTTGTAGGGACCATGAATCCCTTGAGATTGAGCTAGTGTATTTCCCAGATCAGATTGGTAGGTGGATGTGGAGATCCACACAGAAGCTTTGGATTCCATAAGATATCAAAGTCAGGCACCTATGGTCTAGTGTTGAAACAAGGATGCATGTCCATGTGGTCCATAGTTCATGCATATGTTCCTATTGATGAGTGTATCTTCTAGTGATCCAAAGGTAAGCCATCAAAGAATGCCATAATATCCTAAAAATTCAAGAGGAAAGGTGGTAGGATACGGTCCTTGGAAAAGATCTTTGATGAGCTAAACTCCTCATTCTTGATGTAACCATCTTTCTGGTCACAGGATTGGTGGGTTAAGAAATTGAATGGGTATTTGATACTGAACTACTGGTGCGCAGAGAAATTGTGTTATTTCTTCATCCACTGGTTCATCAACATTTCCTATCTGAAAAATGCTGCTTGGATCCCAGATATTTGGATCAGTTAGAATCATTTTAGCTTACAACATGTGAAGCCTATCTGAAAGATAGTCATTGGCTAGATTAAAATTCCTTCTATCTCTTCTTTCAAAAGGATTGGTGCTGAAATCAGGACAACTTTCTTCCCACCAATGTTCTTCCCTTATACGGACAACTCAGACATTTCCTGAGGCTGGTTGTGCTCCTTCCCTGGTTAAGAAATTAGCAAAGATGTTTTTTTCTCCTAGAATATATTCTATATCAAAATCAAAGGTATTAAGAAATTGAGCCCATTGTAATAGGCATCCCCTTATTACCTTGTCTTTAGATTCCTTCTTAAAGAAACCTCTCAGATTCTGGAGATCACTTTGGATTAGAAATCTTTTGTCAGTAATAAACATATATAATTTATTTAGAGAGTTTATGACTGCTAGGATTTCTTTATACGTACTGTGATGAATAATTTCACTACCTTTGAAATCTCTAGATGCATACCTTACAATTTCTTCTTTGCCTTGAGCATTCTTTTCTTTTAGGATACCAGCCCAAGTATGTTCACTTGCATCTGTTTCTATGATCTTTGAACCAGGTCCATGTAGATGCAGTGTAGGAAGTTGTGTACATTTTTGCTTGATCCGTTCAATGGCCTGGTTATGCTTTTCTGACCAAGCAGGAGGATTCTTCTAAAGAAGTTGATTTTCTGTCAATCTATCTTGTGCAATATTGGAATAGAATCCTACAATATAATTAACTAGACCCAAAAACCTTTGTAATTCTTTCATAGTAGTAACAGGAAGATTGGCAATTCATTGTAGAATATGAGATTGCGCTTCCATTCTCCCCCCGGCAGAAGACGAATGCCAATGTAAATAATGGACTCTTGAGCAAAGTGGGATTTAACAGGATGAACAGCAAGGCCATGATGTTGACAGAGAAGTAAAAATTCGTGAAGGTGTTCATAGTGTGTAGAAGGGATTTGGCTAAACATAAGTATGTAATCAATATAGGGAATAATGAATTTGGAATACTTGCGAAAAATGTTATCCATATGTTGCTGGAAAATGGATGGGGCCATTTTAATACCAAATGGAAGGACATTCCATTCATAGAGACCTTGAGGAACAGAAAAAGCGGTTTTATAGCAGTCATCTGGGTGAATGGAAATTTTCCAAAAACCTTTGGTTAAATCAAACTTTGAATAAATATGACTCCCTTGAATAGACTGCCAAATGTGGTCTTTACTAGGTAAGGGATATTGGTTATCAAGTAAGCAACTATTTAAATGTTTGTAATTGACTACCAACCTTTTCTCAGATAACTCTTGGCCCTACTCATAAAACTTTGGTACATGCATGGCATGACATGAAAATGGTGATGATGAAGGGGAAATAAATCCTTGATCAAGGAGTTCTCTCATTTCCTTTTGACAAAGTTTTGTTTCCTGTGGACTCATGAGAAAATAGTTAGCTTTACCTTTTGGAAGTATTTCCTTACCATCAAAATATTTTTGTAAGGGAAGTCTGTAGATCATATTTTGTTGTTGCTGCTTCAGATCTTTTGTCATTACTGTGGCTTCAAATTGTTGTTTCAACAATTCTATTTCAGGAGCAGCAATTTTCATTTGCTTTGCGATCCAAGCCACATTCTTGGATTTTGTGGTGACAAGTTTAGATTTACTGGTGTAAGCTTGTTCTGTGTGAAGTATTGGCACTTGATGATGATTCAGACTAATCATGTCTCTGGTAATCAAGATTGGTTCCCACTACTACATAGCTATGCTGCCAATAATGCCATCATATCCATCTATTTCATAATGGAAAAAGATTAATTCATCCTGATGACCATCATCAAATTCAATTGGTGCCTTACACACCAGATTAGACATATGTTTTCCATTCCCAAAAGTTATTTCTCTATTACCCTTAATCCATTGATCAGTAGGAAAACAATGATTTCTAGCAATATTCAGATCAGCACCTGTGTCCCATAGAAAAGCTAGAGGGTATGGAGTTGTACCTCTGAAGTGAATGTAGAGTTCCAAACTTGGAAAAGAAGTCTGTACTGGTTTCTTTATAACTCTACAGTGCTGACTGTGTTGAGCAAGAGGTTCTTCACCTTCTTCTAGTTGTTCTTCAATTTTCTCACCAGTATCTAGATCAATACCTTCTATTACCATAGCAGAATGCATATAGGAACTATATGATTGCTCATGAAAATAAAAGTCATCTATGGTAGAAGTTAACTAAGGTGCTTCTTCTATTAAGGTTACTTTAGAAGAGAATTATTCCAATTCTTTTCCCTTCTCAAGTTCTTCTTGAAGATTTTCATTATCTTCTTGAGATAATTTTTCAAGTTCTTCTCTGGCTTGATTGACAACTTTTCTAAGAAACTCTTTTTGATGTTGTCGCCAGATTCTTCTTGCCATACTGCCTGGTGTAGGAGCTTCTTCCATTGTTTGTTGACCAATAGGATTAGAAGTTGCAAACAGGCTTGGTCTGTGTAATCTAAGAGCTGGTCTATAGGAACCGGGACCATATCGACCTCCAAAAGTAGGAGATCTATCTCTTTGCCAAGGTGGAATTTTACATCCATGGTCTGGGTTATGACTGCTAGATTGATGGTGTTCCAATAGTTTCCTTTTTTGTGTCTCAAGATTGGCTAATCTAAGTCTATTATTTTTCCATGTTTCTAGACCCATATCCATGGCTTTCTATATATGTTCAAGATCACTGATTTCCCTTAGAATTCTTTCTAAGGTTCGTTGTGGGTCAGAAACTCCTCTCATCATTCTGCAATAGAATGATACTTCAGAATCATCTTCAGATTCTGGTTCTTCTTTGGAATCAACAAAATGATTTTATTCCAATTGGATTGCTTCTATAGTATCAGATAGGATGAAATCCTCAAAATTAGAAGGATAGTCATCAATGTAAACAAATTCTTCTAGATCTTCTAACCCAAATTATTTTAATACTTGTGCCTTGCCTTTGAACTTGGCTTTATTCTTTTCCGGGCACTTATTAGCAAAATGTTCACCTTTGCAGATATAGAAAGTGGGTTTCCATTTACTTTTTCCTTTGAATTTGTTTTTCCTGTGAAAGTATCTTTTTCGCTGGCTATATTTCTTTCTAGAGGACTTTTCTTTTCTATTTGAACATTCAGCACATCCTTTATCTCTTTTCTTGTGCCTATGGAAATTTTTACTACACCCATATAGTGGTGTCATTGTTTTGCATACAGTAGGAGAAATCAAGGGTTTTGCTTTTTTCAATTCCTTTCTTTTGTTGACTTCAAGACAAACCTATTCATTGATTTCTTGCAGGAATTGAATTAACTGTGGGAATGTGAGTTCCTGGATAGTTCTGTTTTCATCAACTAGATTTTCTAATACCCTCTTATGATAATATTTTCCTAATCCTTCAAAGCTTTTAAGAAAAATGGAGTACATTAACTCTTGATTTTGTTCATGTCCAGATTGATAGAAGTTCTAGAACTGTGCAGCACAATATTCATCAAACTTGGGTAGATCACAACATTTTTTATTAACAAATATTCTATAGGCGGTTCTCTCAAGAGAATCAATTCTTCCTACAAACATCCTGATAAGTTGTGAACAGACTTGATCAATGCCATTGTTGATTAAATCAGTTTTGTATACATTGTCAAGGTGATCCCAAACTCTTTTAGCCAAACCGGTAAAATAATTAAGAGCTTGTTTGATGACATCTTGCTCTATTATACCAGTATTTGTGACCAAATAGTTAACTACCCATGCTCTAATAGCATCTATATTTCTAAGATTCTCAGTTGGGTCAAAATTATCAAAGTTAACTAATGGTGGTGTGTCTGCTCTGAAGTTCTGGAGGTTTCTGAATGGATCATTTCCTCCAGTTTTAGGATCTCTAGTCATTTGAATTTTCCCTTTTCTTCTTTCCTCTAGAGTTTCTATTCTCATGGTACCAGTAGCAGTATCCCAGACCTTTTCAATTTCTAGTTCCAGAATATCTGTGGTTAGCCCTTTTCCCTTATACTGGGCTTGAAGATAACTGGCTGAGGTATCTGGAAAATTCAATACTTTAGCAGGTCGGACTACTTGAATAGATAATTTCTAAAGCTTGTTTGATAGATTATCCACCTGAGTTTTGATGTCAATGGATTGGTGTACAACATCATCCACTTGTGATTTGAGATAAGTGGATTCTTTTAGAACAGTGGTCTCAACATGAAGAGACTGTTGACTGGTTGACTGTGTGATTGCATCAATACGATTAACAGTTTGGACAACTGTATGGACTTCAGAATGCAAGTGTTTAACATGCTATTCATGAGATTGTTGGAAGGATATTTTTTGTGTCCACCACACTTTGACATGTTTCTTAAACTCAGAGAAGTCAATACGAAGTTGACAGAGAAACTAGACGACCTCATCCTTCCATTCCTTGGTAACATGGGTTTCAACCTGTTGGATAAAGGAAAGGATTTTATGTGCATTGGTTTGGGTGCTAGCATATTTCTTATCTTGAGCAATGGTCTGGAGCATTTTCTGGTGCTTAATATCTTTGGTCAGTAGCATATGTTTGCGGGTACAAATATTGTTCCAGTTAAGCAACTTGCTTTGGGAAGAGACCTAAGATTCTCCAATAGGAGAGACATGCTGAGCCCAAAAATCAATTTGGTATTTTCCAGTCGTGTCAATTTGGATAAAGTCATAAAAGGAAGGAATGACTCCTGGTGTTACAGATTTTCCTATAGGAGTAATGACTGCTATGGCTTCATCATTCTTGTTGTCTAGCTCGGGGAAAGAAATAGATTGACCATACATCATGCATGCTTTTCCAGTGGAGAAAACAAAGATGCAATTGTCACACTTTAATTTACCATCTTCTAGTTTAGAGAGATGTACATGTAAACAGGAAGAAGTATTACCACTAGATTGAGGAGTGGATTTTGGAAGAGTAGACTGCAAAAATGGAAAGCTAAATAAAGACTCCATTCCTGGAGTAGGCTTGATAGATACAGACGGTCTTTGGTCTGAATGCCTTTGGGAGACTGAAGGTCAGGATTGTATCACAGGTGTGAGAGATATGTATCTGGTAGACTGAGAGTGGGAAACATGTGGAGTAGCAAAGTTTAGGATTGCTTGATTATCGGTTTCCTAGATGTTAATTCCTTGTAACTGTGTAGGCTTCTCAGGCTGAGCATCTTTGCTCCATAGTTCAAGTGCCCATTCTATTAGCATCTTGATATCTTTGTGATTTATAATAAAGGGGGCTCTTAAATCTATGGTTGGACTAGTGGACTTCTAGATAGTGGACATGCCTTCTTCAAGACTTAAAGCTTTTTTGGGATTGATCATTAAGGGTAATGACTTATTGAATAGTCGATAATGTACCAAAAAGGTTAGGGTATGATCCACAGATGCATTTTTAAAGTAGGCGTTCTTGGTTTTAAACTCATAGGTCAAGACATCATCTAAGTTGGCATCTTTAAGACTGACAGAATAGTCTAGGGTACAGTCTATGCAAATAGGGCCATTTTCCATGGAATCACAAGCTCCTCCAAGGAGTGCATGTGAAGTTTTTGTTATTCTAGCATCTTTGAGTAACATCATGATGACAATGGGTAATCCCTTATGGTAGTGACCTAATACACCAATTTTAACATAAGACAAATGCATATATTGAAATTTATTTGGACTAGCTCTTGCTTGTCTTTGTAATTCACTAAGTTCTGCTACAGTGAATAGTTTCAGACCTTGTTCAGTTCCATTAGTAACAGTATGTTGAAGTTCAGTGATTTTACATCTATTGACACTTTTATAAGAAAAAAAATCTCTTAAACCTTTAGGGATATCACTATATATATTAGAAGGTTTAATCTTAGGAACTCTAACATTCTTGTCTGCAAATCTATAATCTATGCTATCTAAAATATTTGCATCTGCTTCTCTAAGAGTAAAATCTTTTTCAGACTAGGCAAAGAAATTTGTGTAACTTGCCTCTTCATTTCGTGCATCAGTATGATCTCTCATTTATAGATCTGTGATGCTTTTTCCTTTGTATGCCATTGCTTATGCTCGAAGTAGTGCTTGAATTATCGCTCAAACTAAAAAATTTACTGCCTGCAACCTGCCCTAACACACCTTCACATGGCTCAACACGGGTCTTACTAACGAGGTCTTACAATGCTTTTGTGATAGATTCAAGAGTCCATAAGAAGAGCTATACTAAGAGCTTTATAAGGTAACTAGCCACAAGACAAAGACATAACAGATGGAAATTTGTGAACACATAATGCTTTTCATTAAAAGAGTATTGAAACAAATTTACAACTGATACAAATATTATGAATTGGCTCTGATACCATATTTTTAGAACAAGCTCCCTTGGGCACATCTCGTCTGTTCATGTTGTGATCTTTACTTAGGTCTTGAAACCTTCCTTCTAAGCACACAAGCTCTGATACCAATTGTTAGTAATAACTGAGAGTGGGGGGGGGGGGTGAATCAGTGGCCTCAAAAATTTATCCTTTAAGATTTAACCACCAATCAATACACCTCAGATTATTAAGTCCCTACAAGATGCATACCATGAAATACTTATAATATTTGACTGTCTTGCGGTTTACATTATCTATCCTTATTCTCCTTGATAACCGATAAGTAGTAAAACTATTTACCGATACTCAGTAAATGTGTAGAGTATACCAATCTATCCAAAAATACATATGTGAAATTTAAAACAATAAAGTAATAAACCATACACACATAACACATGGATTTTAACATGGAAACCCTATTAAGGAAAAAACCACTGGGACCAATACCCCAAATTTTTACTCTTCTGAAGTGAGCCCTGTTAGGAGCCAACCCTGTTAAAGGTTACAAACACACTGTTAGGTGCGACCTTGTTAGAGAATTTTTTACATAGAGGTTGTCACTTAGTATCTGGCATCTATTTTTCTACCATCTTTGAATCAGCCTCCTTCTTAGACTGTCAATAGGATTTAGGAAAATCTTGCTACCATCCTTGAATCAACCTTCTTCTTAGGCTGTCAATAGGCTTTATGCAATTTCAATGCTACTTTCATGAATCAACCTTTTTGAAAATCTGTTAGGATATACCTCAATTATAGAAGATGGTTAAGTCCTGCTCTGTTAGGAAACTTGATGCTTCAATGGTTAAACTGAAACATTATGACCTGTTTCTAATGCAACTTGAATTGTAGATTTTTAGATCTATTTAAGTACAATACCTCTCTAATCAATGTATCAATTCAATTCTTTTTTCTCCACACTTTCTGCTCTGTAATGTTGTGCTTCACTGTTCATCGGTGTCTACAGAATTCTTTAGCTCTCCTTCAGCTTGATTGATTAGGACTGTATGAAGTTATCCTTCATCAGTTTCTCTTCAGCATCCTCTTTCTATTCACTCCCCTTCTATGTATGTGATTTCTTGTGATTACAAAAATGAATTATGCTTTCCTCTTATATAGACATGATGTTCCTTAGTTCTTGATTCTTGATTCTTGATTCTTGGTGTGAAAAATAATCCAGCCAATCTGATGTATAGCTTTAACTCTTGATTTATCTCATAGTTATCTTCTTTCCAATTGTACAAATCTTCTTTAAATAAATTACTTAACTCTAGGTGAATTAAACAAATAAAAAAACCAGTTAATTTTATCCTTAAGCTCTTCCAGCTAGATATTTTGTCATTTTCTGAACTCTCTATTCTGTCGGTCAACTCTGTAGTTAGTCATTGCTGATAACTCCCAGTTTCGTCAGTGTAACTCCTGTTAGGTTCAGGATCTCCGTCCGTTGGGTATCACTATGATTTTTCTTCATTGGTAAATATTGTCTTCTGATCGTCAGGCATCACTGTGACTTTTTTCTTTGCCTTTACCGATGATGTGCACTTTGTCAGTGTTGTCTATCACTTAGTGAATACTTGACTTTTATGTATTGCTGAAAACATAATCTCTGTTCCACTAATTCTTTGAAGTCTTTGGAATTATGTACATGACCATATAGATGATATAAATTTGAAATCAATGACAATACAAACCATTAACTGATTTAACGTCTTGCATCATCTTCAACTTAATATTATCAAACATTCAATTAGTTATATGTCATCAAAGTGATGTAGCACTAGTCTTGCTCCTCTGAGACCTCTTCTAGGTTCTCCTAGGTCACTCTATGACCTAATAGGGTTCTTTTAATAACCCTAGGATACTTAGGTATCCTATCATAAGATCCTAACTCCTTCAACTAGTGAACACCATTTTTGTAGGACAAAACACTTCAAAACTTCCTCCTAGACCCCAAATGGTCTTTCTTGCATCCTTGGCTTCAAAGGCCCCAATTGATTCAAAATGATCAATGCTCAATCCACAGAGAGGATTATGGTATCCAAGGTGTCCATAGGACCCTTTCCAACACCTGTAACCACACTTTTCATCAAAACTCAAATCGAGTTCCAAGAACCTACACAATTGCTTCCAAAATAGGGCTACAAGCAATTAGCCCTATTTAGTCACCTTTTCTGCATTATCTTGAAAAATGTCTTAACAAGTGCCAAAATAGGTTTAGGATACTGACACCCTTTACAAAGACACTAGAGATTTTCTAGGTCTAGATCTCTCAAGCTGTCTGTACAACTCTGCCTATAAACAAGGCTAAAATTCAGGGTTTTGAGGGTTTGAAAACCAGTCTGAATGAAACTTCTTTCTTTCTAACCAAGAAACAACACCAAGTCTTCCCATTCACTTTGGGAATCTCACAACTCACCACCCTAATTCTCTACAAGCTTTGGTTGAAGCTATGAATGCTTTCAACCGACCAATTAAGCTCTACAACTGCTGATGACCCCTAGCCATGCATCGCTAGCTCGCCTAGAGCATCATCCCAAAAATGGCTGCCTTGCTTTCCTGGGCCCCTCCTTCATTGTACACATTTTACATGGATTCCACCACCATAATCCAAGAGCCCAGGACAATGACACGGTGGAAAATGGAGTTAAGACCCCATTTGTAGAAGTTGCCCAATACAAACCATCAATTGGACTAAACACAAAAGATTTTATACAAGCACTTAAAACTATTGAAAAAAAAAAATACCACCACAAAAATTCTTCTAAAAAATTAAATTACATTAAACAATGATCAAAGAATTGGATTCAATCCATTAAACTACTAGATCACCTCAAAATGCCTTAACAGTCACTATTATTCACAAATACAGTCCGTACACAAAATTTCTCAAACTTTCCAAACCTTCAGACATCTCAAGGATGGTCATATGTAGTTGACCCAAACAATAATTCATCAGTTTCAGATAGTTATCTAACCAATCTCATCGAAGATGCAATCTTGTCATAAAAGTTGTCAATGTTGTTAATGACAACATTGACAACTTTTTGCAACTTTTAAGTTTGGTCTCCAAACCTGGTCTAACTATGCCCAAACTTGTCCAATCCATCAAATATGATGAAATAACATCAAATAGGACCTCTAGTCCCTTTCTTGGCTCATTTTTCAAAAAAATCAAAAAACACCTAATTGGAGCTAAATGGACCTAAGGGTCACTAAGGACCTAATAAGATACATCCTCCTGCAAACACTCCACACACTAGGACACTTGGTCCCTATATTAAACTACTGGTTGGCTAGAACCACTACAAGCCAAAACAAAGAAGAAACAAAACTCTAGGTTACTTTATAACAACTAGCCTACCTAGGTGCTCCTGCACCATACTCCCCCAAAAGGAGAAGTTATGTCACTCCTATGGAGAGAAGATCCTCTAAAATGCCCACCTTCTTGAATTTTGCCTTTGCAATCCAGGAAGCCTTTGACTCTGGTCTATCTTTCCACTAATTCAAATGCTCCATGTAGACTTTGTGTCTAGTATTCTTCTTAACCCGGGAGTCCAAAAATTTTTGATCCACCATCTAAAACTTTGGAGGTAAGACAAAAACCTCCACATCATCACTGACCCCCTGATTATTTGGAGTGATCTCATCCATCTTCCCTCTGAACTGTATCAAATCTTGAACATTAAAAACTGGAGATATACTCAAATCTAATGGTAAGTCCACCTAATATGCATTAGCTCCATATTTTACTAAGATCTTGGAAGGTCCCACCCTTTTCATCTAAATTTTGGTAGGGACACCCTTCTATAGCCTTGATTTGTTCAAGTGGACCATGACATAGTCACCCACTTCAAATTGAACATCCCTCCTGTTCTCATCAACTTTGGCATTCAGCTTATGTTGACTGTCTTGTTTTAGCTTCTTCACTTGGTCTTGTATCTCTTTCATGGTAGAGGTGAAGTCCTCTGCATGGCCACTTCTATATTCCATTCCACCAATATCTATGAGCTCACAAACACCTCTAGGGTGCATGCCATAAACAACCTCAAATGGGCTCTTTCCTGTCATCCTATTCTTGCTATCATTGTAACCATATTCTTCTTGGAGAATGACCACATCCCAAGTTTTCCCATACTCCTAAGTTAGGCACCTCAATAGGTTACCCAACACCCTATTTACCACCTCAGCTAGGCCATCAATCTGAGGGTGGTAAGCTGAGCCAAAAGATAGGTTAGTACCTAATCTTGTCCACAAATTTTGCCAAAAATGGCTCAAGAATTTCACATCCCTATCAGAGACTAGACTCAAAGGGAGACCATGGATCCTCACAAGTTCTTTGAAAAACAAATAAGCAATGTGTCTAGCATCATTATTAGTTCTACATGGGATGAAGTGCCCCATTTTTCTAAATCTATCAACAACTACATAAATGCTATCATACCCCTATTTAGTCTTGGGTAAGCCCACAATAAAATCCATATTCACACACTCCCATGCCCTTTTAGGGACTGGTAGAGGCTGATACAACCCTGCATTACTCATTCCTCCTTTTTCCTTCATGTAAACAACACATTGCTCTACATACTTGGTGACATCTTTCACGAACTTTGGCCAATGGTAGAACCTTTGGACCAATTCTAAGGTCTTTTCCTTACCAAAATGACCACTTAGAGAACCATTATGTTTCTCTTGGATGAGGTTCATCTTGATTGACCCTTTGGATACACACAACTAATTGCCCTTGAACAACAATCCATTCTGTAAAGTAAAATCAAACAACTTGCTATGAAAATGATTCTCAAAATCAACACATACCTTATAGGCCTCACCAAAATCCTCATCTGATTTGTATAGGTATCTAAAAATTTCAATCCCAATGTTATTCAAGTGAACTTCTTGCACTGTCAACAACCTCCTACTTAAGGCATCTGCCACCTTATTGAGTTGACCCTTCTTGTGCTTGATAGTAAAAGTGAATGCCTGCAAGTACTCCATCCACTTCAAATGTTTGTTGCTCAACTTTTCTTGGGTGTTAATGTAACTAAGAGTCTGGTTGTAAGTGAATACTATAAACTCTTTGGGCAACAGATAGTGTCTCCATTTTCTCAAGGATTGAACTAGTGCATATAGTTACAAATCATAAGAAGAGTATTTCTTCTTAGCCTCATTCAATTTCTCACTAAAGAAGGAAATAGGCCTACCTTATTGAGTCAATACCCCTCCTACTGCTAATCCACTAGCATCACACTCAATGGTAAACAACTTCTCAAAGCTTGGCAATTGTAGGATTGGTTGAGTAGCCACTTGTTTCTTCAACAACTCAAATGATTTCCCTGCTTCTACTGTCCATCTAAACTTAGTTTTGACCCCACCCTTTATAATATCCATCAAAGGTGCACATATCCCACTGAAATTCTTAATAAACTTTCTATAAAATTAGGCAAGGCCATGGAAACTCCTTACCTCTGTGGCTGTGGTAGGTGGAGGCCAGTTCAAGATAGCAGAAACTTTGTCTTTGTCCATCTTCAAGGACCCCTTGGACACTACAAATCCCAAGTAAACTAGTTCTTGTTTAAAGAACTCACACTTCTCAAGGTTAATGGCCAACTTATCTTCATGCAACCTTTTCAATACTGCCTCAACATGTCTGATATGCTCCTCTCTTGTCTTACTAAATATCAGTATATCATCAAGATATACCACCACAAAATTCCCTGTGAAGTCCTTGAGCACCTCATTCATGAGCCTCATGAATGTGCTCAGAGCATTAGAGAGGCCAAATGGCATAAAAATCCATTCATATAGCCCATCTATGGTCTTGAATGCCATTTTCATTCATCACCTTCTTTCACCCTGATTTGGTGATAACCACTCTTCAAATCCAGCTTTGTAAAGTACATTGACCCACCTAGGAAATCCATAAAATCCTCTATTCTTAGGATTGGGAATCTATACCTTATTTTGATCCTATTTATAGTCCTTGATTCTATGTATAATCTCCACTTTCCCCCCTTCTTGGATGCTAAAACAATTGGGACTGCACAAGGGCTAATGTTATTCTTGATCAAGCCTTGATCCAAGAGCTCTTGTACTTGTCTTGCTACCTCCAAGTTCTGATCTAGAGTCAACTTGTATGCTTCTTTATTGGGCAAGGAAGCCCCTAGAACAAAGTCTATTTGAGGGCTTATAACCCTCTTAGGTGGTAGGGTTGCAGGAGTACCATCACTCACTATGTCTTTGTGCTCAAGCAATTCTTGTACCTCCATTATCAATGGTTCCTTTACTAATTCTTCTACCTGCTTGGGCCTCAATACAATGGCATACCCCTCACTCTCATCACCCTTGAAATATTTCAAAAACTCCTTTCCATTTCATAACATAACACTAGGAGTTTTGGTCTATGGTTCCTCATCCTCTAGTAATGACTAAATTTTCAAGGTCTTCCCCCCTTATTTAAAGTGATGGAGTTCTCTTCTCCATCATACACTGCCCCATTCTAAAATTTCCAAGGCCTTCAAAGAATAAAATGGCAAGCATCCATTGGTAGGATGTCACAAAGGAATCTGTCTTTATACCCTGCTATTGAGAACTCTACCCATGTTTTCTCATTGACCAGCACACTTTGGCCTTTGTTGAGCCATGTCACCTTATAGGGATTCACATGGGGTATCTTGGCTAGTTTAAGATTTACTACTACCTCCTCTGAGATGATGTTATCTGTGGATCCAAAGTGCATAACCACCTTACACACCTTGCCAAGGATCTTACATATGATTCTAAATAGTACCCTCCTATGTTTGGGCTCATCCTTGATTGGTTGCCTTAGTAAGACCCTTCTAAACATCAGATTCTCACCCATCTCTGAGTCTAAGTGGTCTACTTCAGGGGTCTTGATACTTTCAGTGTCCTCATGTGCATATGCTATCCTCATACCACTATTTGTTGTATAAGGTTTGTCTAGACATCTATAGGCTGGATGGCCTAGCTGTCCACAATAATAACATTTTGTGGTTTCAAAATAAGAACCACTCCTACCTCCTCTTCCTTTGTTAGGACCACTATGATTACCACTGCCCCTATGATAGCCTCCTCTTGAACTATTCTCATTCTGCTACTCTGTCAAATTATTCTCTCCTTGTAACCTTTTCTCACTACCCATGCCTTGGTATCCTCCTCTTTGACCCCTTTGGTCTCTCCCTCTACCTCTATTGTTATTGTTGTTCTTGAAGGTAGAACCCCCTTTCTTCTTAATCTTTTCTTCCACCTTTATAGCCAATTAATGGCACTTTTGGATAGTGGTAGGTGTCTATAGGCTAATCTCCTCTTGGATGTTCCACCTAAATCTACCCAAGTACCTAGCCACTTTGATTGGATCTTCTTCCTACAACTTAGACCTTAGACACAATCTTTGGAATTCCTCAATATATGAGGCCACATCTAGGTCTTTCTGCCTCAAGTTTTGTCTATTCCTATGAAGTTGTATTTCATAGTCCTCTAGAAGATAACTCTCCTTCAATTTGGTTACCATAGCCTTCCAATTTGCTATAGGTTTCTTTCCCATGCTTACCCTCTCATCCTGAAGGTATTTCCACCTAGTCAAAGCTAACCCTCTGAGTCTAGACTTGGCCACTTTAACCTTTTGGGCTTCACTTATCCCCTCACACTCGAAGTGATTCTCCACTGCTTCAATCTAGTCCATGACTATCTCAATATCCATATTTAATCTGAATAAAGGCATCCCCTCCAAAGCTTTGCCACTTAATGCCTTTATGGCCTTCAGGAAAGGTTCCTCATTCAGTACTGGATCAGGTTTAGGAATGAAGTCTTCCTCTTCAATCTTCTTCTTACCCTTACTTCTAGATTCTGCTTCATAGTCTTTCTTCCTAGTAGCATCTACTAGTTCTTCCATCTTTACTCTCATTTCTTCCAAGGTATCCTCAAGGAGTCTATTTTTCTCCTTTTTCTCTTCCATGTCCTTGGCTAGTTCTGCATTTGTCACCATCTTTGTAGAACCACAAGATTCCACTTCTGACATAAACCAATCTTCCCAAGTTTCTCAACTTTCTCTGATACCACTCTGATGTAGCACTAGTCTTGCACTAACCCTAGAATACTTAGGTATCTTATCACAAGATCCTAACTCCTTCAACTAGTGAACACCATTTTTGTAGGAAAAAACACTTCAAAACTTACTCCTAGACCCCAAATGGTCTTTCTTGCATCCATGGCTTCAAAGGCCCCAATTGATTCAAAATGACCAATGCTCAATCCACAGAGAGGATTAGGGTATCGAAGGTGTCCATAGGACCCTTTCCAACACCTACAACCATACTTTGCATCAAAACTCCAATCAAGTTCCAAGAACCTACATAATTGCTTCCAAAATAGGGCTACAAGCAATTAGCCCTATTTAGTTACCTTTTCTACATTATCTTTCAAAATTTCTTAAAAAGTTCTCAAATAGGTTTAGGATCCTGACACCCTTTATAGAGACACTAGATATTTTCTAGGTCTAGAGCTCTCAATCTATCCGTACAGCTCTGCCTATAAAAAAGACTAAAATTTAGGGTTTTGAGGGTTTCAAAACCAGTCTGAATGAAAATTATTTCTTTCTAACCAAGAAACAACACCAAGTCTTCCCATTCACTTTGGGGATCTCACAACTCACCACCCTACTCCTTTTCAAGCTTTGGTTGAAGCTATGAATGCTTTTAACCCACCAATTAAGCTCTGCAACTGCTGATGACCCCTAGCCATGCATCATTGGATCACCTAGGGAATCATCCCAAAAATGGCCTCCTTGATTTCTTGGGCCCCTCCTTCATTGTAAAAATTGTACATGGAGTCCACCACCATAATCCAAGAGCCTAGGAAAATCCCACGGTGAAAGATGGAGTTAAGACCCCATTTGCAAAAGTTGCCCAATACAAACCAGCAACTGGACTAAACATAAAAGATTTTATACAAGCACTTAAAAATATTGAAAAAAAAAAAATACCACCACAAAAATTCTTCTAACAAATTACATTACATTAAACAATGATCACAGAATTGGATTCAATCCATTAAACTACCAGATCACCTCAAAATGCCTTAACAGTCACTGTTACTCACAAATACAGTCCGTACACAAAATTTCTCAAACTTTCCAAACCTTCACACATCTCAAGGATGGTCATATATAGTTGACCCAAACACTAATTTATCAGTTTCAGATAGTTATCTAACGGATCTCACCAAAGATGCAATCTTGTCATAAAAGTTGCCAATGACAACATTGACAACTTTTTGCAACTTTTGAGTTTGGTCTCCAAACCTGGTCTAACTATGCCAAAACTTGTCCAATCCATCCAATATGATGAAATAACATCAAATAGGACCTCAATTCCCTTTCTTGGATCATTTTCCCACAAAATGCCAAAAAAACCTAATTGGACCTAAGTGGACCTAAGGGTCACTAAGGACCTAATAAGACACATCCTCCTGCAAACACTCCACACACTAGGACACTTGGTCCCTATATTCAACTAGTGGTTTGGATAGAACCACTACAAGCCAAAAAAAATAAGGAACAAAACCCTAGGTTACTTTATAACAACTAGCCTACCTAGGTGCTCCTGCACCATAAAGTTACTTCCAATTCTAGGCCTATATACAGTTGGCCACAAGACGTATATTAAGCCCTATTTTTATTAAGAGAAATGAGGAGTCGTGATTCAATGGTTTGACCAATAGGTTCTCTCAATATTTAGGGAGTTCTATGATTCCTAGATTCAATTCGGTGCATTCCTTCCTCACCCAAATGAAAGCATCTTTGGATGAATCCAGTACTTGAAATGCCCCCACCATGTCCATGTACTCTCTCATTCCAAGTCAACTCCAACTCCTTCATCTCACCTCTTAAAGTTATTAAAATGGTCCCCTAGTGTCTTCTCATCCCTTGAGTCATTGGTCTCTTGGAGCATAGGATAGGATGTAATGGTTATATCCTTCTTATCTTTATGTAATGAGAATTCACATAAAGGGAACACATTTAAATAAGGTTTTTTTTTTTCTAGTTATACTTCAACTCAATTAAGAAATGCAAATAAATGAAAAAAGGGAACCATATTTTTACAAGAACATATCTTGATGACAACATGATATGATTAATATAGTTGATATTGTTGAGAGTTCACTTAGTCAGTTATTCAAGTAATGTGACCCTACTTGAAATCTAATTTTAAATTTTAATTCTTTGTGTGTGAAGGGAACAAGATTCTTGTGAACACAAATTTTGATGACAATATGATATTCTTAATATAATTGATATTTTGGAGAGTTAATGTAGTCGTGCATTCAAGAAGTGTAGTTCTATAGAATTGGAATCTAATGTTAACTCTTAGAAATGGCTTGAGGTAAGGTTGAATTAGAAATTTGGGACAAGAATGAAGGATGACCATGACTTGACCTCATATAATAGAGGTAGGGGCTTGATTCATTTTTAAGATAGATGAGAAGCTTATAAATGACTTTTAATTGGTGTATGTGATTAAAGAAAAGAATGGAAAGAGACAGAGGGTGGAGATTTTATCATTTTTCCTATAGGGTGAAGATTGCAAAGTGGTAATCTTGGAGCCTTATCCTTGATTGACTTTGCATGTTTTAAACAAAGTGGTAGAGGAATGTGCAAATGCTTAGTTAGCTGATTAAATCCAATTTGTCAATTTAACTAATAGTGAGGAGGATTTTGTATGAATCAAATAAATAATATTGGTATGTGAATGGAAACGATGGACTATAAGGGATCTTAAATAGCCAATTTTTTTAAATAAGAAAATAATAATCTTGGATGAGAAGTTGAAGATAATTATGCTCAAAATTTGGAGATTCAATAAGAACAAGAGTTGCATTAATCTTAATATACTTTTTAAACTACTAATTTATTTTTAAAATAGTTGAGATTAAGAGACTAAAATACGGGGAGCACACAAAGTACCCCTATATTTGTTAAAAAAAATATAGCATAGTTTTTGGTGTGCTCCCTCTAAAATGTTAAATTTTTTTTTAAAGTATTGAACAAAATTCACTTCAATGAAGAATTATCTGATACTATGTAGTTTATGCCTGATTTTTATATGATTTTCCAATGAAAATGTTTTTTTTTTTTTTATAAAAAAAAAAAGTGGACACATCGTGAAAAATAAAGAAATTGAACATGTTGCTCCCTAAACGTTTTTAGAAACTAATTTAAAGATGTTTCTTTGAATGTGTATGGAATAGAGTCTAAAATGTAAGCAATTTGTTTCAAATTTCAATGAACCAATAAATAATAAAACCAAAAAATACTTTACATAGGTTTTTGACAAAAAAGTCTAAGGCTCTAGAAAAATAAATTAAAGATCAAAACATCATCATATTTGAAATATAGAAAAATAGTACGTGGTCAGAAAGTTAAGAGGGCTCACTATTATTGTTTGTTTCCTTTTTCAATATTTAAAAATGTACAAGCTTAATGAATAGCAAGCTCAAACTTTAGTCATTTTCTAATATTTTACAAAAAAACATGTCTTTGGGTGTTGGCATTGAAGTCTAACCCTTTAAGTGGGATGTACAAGGAAAATCCAACCCTAAGGGTTAGAAATATGTCACATCCTAAATCTTTTTGGCTTGACAAAATTAATGAAATAAATCCTTTTTTTAATATGAATTAGTTATAGTACCTTTAATCAATTTAAAATGAATAAATATGTTAGAATAATGATTGTAAATGAAAAGGTGGTAAATAATATTATTATGTTACTATATTTCCCCTATCATGAGTATGCTTTGGCTATTGTTTGAAGAGATAACCTATTGACATGTGAATGAGTTTGATTGAGTGCAGGTATGAATTTAAGGCAACAACATAATTGAGGAGAGGAGTCTAGCCATTTTGTATATGGTGGACATGATGGATACCTATCATACAGACCACATATTTTCATGTAGAACTTGCATTAGAATGACATAATGAATGTTTTTAATGATTGATGATGCTTTTATATGATCTTTATTGCATTATTTCAGTTAGAATGAGAATGAAAATAAAACTATATATCTCGTTTGCATCCATGTATTTACACCTATATGATTTTGTTTTTATGACAAGTACATGCCAATTTTCTATGAAAATGAAATTTGATAGCTTTGATTTCATTAGAATATTTATGATCGTATATGTTCATTCAAAAAATAGATACCTAATTTATGTATGTATGTATGTATGTTTTTGTGTGTGTGGGTGTATTATATGTTTGTGTATACAAACACACTTATATATACATATATGTACATGCATACGTACATAGATACATACATGTACATGTACATACACATATACATACACATATATACATATACATATACATATACATATACATATACATATACATACACATATGTACATACACATACATATATATAAACATACATATATATACATACATATATATACACATACATATATATGTGTATATTTACACACACACATATACATATACATATATATACACATACATATCAACATACATTTAAATATATAAGTATATATGTAGTGAATATGCATATCGATAAAGAAATAGATATACTTATGATTACAAGAGTCAATTTTTATACTTGATCACTAAGTCTCAATCTAGCTTAGAGGTCGATATGTTTTGAGAAAAAAAATTCACTTCATAGCATAAGTAATGTCCAATCAAAATTTAAACACTGTATTACCTTAAGCACTGAAATGATATGGGCTATATTCATTAAAGGTGGCCTATATTTAGACACATATAGGTGTTGTCATTGTCCTTAAAAACCATAATATAAGCCAAGAATGTCAACAAATAAGAGATAGAGGAGTGTGATACATTTTCTCTCCTAATAAATACAAGCCAAGAAGACCAACAAAGAGGGGTAAAGGAGAGTGATAGCTTTTGCCTCCTAAGCAATAGAAGTCAAGAATGCCAACAAAAAATTAAAAAGCCAAGACTTTTAATACCATATTTCTTCTCAGGATAATTTGGTTCACAAGTCAATATCTCAACTAAGCTATTATAAGGAGGTGAAAGACAATCATAGGAATTTTAGCACCAATCTATAGTTTACCTTTGAACCGACCTCCAAAATCTCAACTTCTTTCCTAATTGGAAGAAGGTTCGACTAAGTCTATTGAAAGGTGGTGAGAGAGGGTCATGCAAAATTGAAAACTAAGAAAAAAAAATTGAAAGGGACAAAAGGTAGCTTGAACTACAAGATAAAAGATTTAGGTGAGATAAGATCCCATAAATAATGTATTCTTGAGACAAAGACAGGTGGTAGAGAAGTGATTCAAAGTCCCACTCAAAGATCACATTTTTTAGATTCAAAGCCAAGGCATTTGTCTAAGAATTCTTTGATCAATCGGTGACTCTTCACAATAATTAATGGAAGTGGGAATAGTAAGCACAAAAATGTAAAAATCCCTCCTTTTCGGTGATAGTTAGCTGACTACCATAAAAACAAAGTCAAGGATGAGGTATGCTATGATCGATACGCCTAGCTTCCCTTGAAACCTAGTTAATAATAGTGGGGCAAATAGTTAAAGAATTCTCTATGTGGGAAAAAAATTTCCAATCAAAATAATTGAATAAATGGGCTTGAAAGTATAAGGCAGATAAGAGGATGATGGGTTAATTTCACAGTCATATTCATTTTACACTAATATTCTTCATCATGTCTGTAAGGTCCTTCGATGGGGTTTACTGCTTCAACTACTGGATATTCTTTTATGGATCTACTCTTGCTTTCAATGATCCTAGATTGGTATATGGAAAGGGATCTCATTAGAGAGAGCCCAACTATGTAGGTTGGGGTCCAACACATCTCAATCATGAGGCCAACCTATCTTTGAAGATGAAGTTACTTCCAACTCTAGGCCTATATATAGTTGGCCACATGACATCTCTTTCCCTAAAATGATTAAAACAAATGAGGAGTCATGAGTCAATGGTTTGAGGAATAGGGCCTCTCAATATTTAGGGAGTTCTTTGATTCCTAGGTTCAATTTGGTGCATTCCTTTCTCACCTAAATGAAATCATCTTTGGATGACTCTAGTACTTGAAATGCCTCCACCTTGTCCATGTACTCTCTCATTCCAAGTCAACTCCAACTCCAACAACTTTAGCTCACCTCTATAGTTATTAAACCAACTCAAACTCCTTTAGCTCACATCTCAAGTTATTAAAAGGGTCCCCTAGTGTCTTCTCCTCCCTTGAGTCCTAGTCTCTTGAGATGAACTATAACTGATTGAATGTTTAAAGATATTAAGTTGATGATCATGCAAGGCATTAAATCACTTAATGTATTGTATTGTCATTGATGTCAACTTGATATAATCTGTATGGTCATAGACATACTGCCAAATACTTCAAAGAACTGATGAATCAAAGTATATTCTATTAGTAATGCATATAAGTCAAGTATTCACAAAGTGACTGTATACATTGACAGAGTGCACACCGATGGTCAGAGTTAAAGAGAAAATTCATAGTGTTACCCGATGAGAAAATGCACGGCATTACCAATGAATCAAAGTCACAGTGTTGCCCGACGAGAAAAGCACAGAGTAACCCGATAGAAATAATTACAGTGTTTCCCGACAGACGGAGATCCCAAAGACAACTGAAGTCACACCGACGGAACAATCAGTTATCACCAATGACTAATTGAAGTGTTGACTGACATAAAAAAGAGTTTAGAAATGACAAAATGCTTTGCTATCAAGAGCTAAAAATAGACTTAACTAATACTTATCATTGTTTTAATCAACAATATAAAGCTAAGGATAAGCAAAGGATTTAAAGGTACTTTGTCTAGGTGGCAAGAAGATCTCTACAACATAAAACTAGAGTTTTGCTTTAAATCTAATTGGAAAGAATTGTGGATCATGCCAAGATTAAGAAAGCCAAGAAATAGTGAAACATGTCTATAAAGAGACAAACCCAATTCATTACGAATTGAGTGCGGTGAACAATAGAAGAGAGAATAGATGCTGGAGAGATTCAGAAGGAGAATGAAGTCTTCATTCAGACCTGATCAACAAGCTGAGGAAAGAGCTAGATTCTACAGACACTGACAAATAGTGAAATGACATCACAGAGTAGAATAGTGTGGAGCAAAGGTATAGAATTGATTATATTTATCAGAGATGTAATGCACTTACAATAGATCTAAAAATCTGCAATTGAAGTTGTATATGTGAACAAATCATTTTAATGTTTTAGTTTAACCATTCAAGCATCAAGTCTCTTAGGCGAGCAGGACTTAAAAGTATTTTGTAATTGAGATACATCCCAAGGAGTATCAAAAAATTTTATCATAGAAAGTAGCATTGGATATGCTTGATACCTATTGAGAGGCCAAGTGAGTGTTTGATCAAGGATGGTAGCATTAGATGCCAGATACTAGGTGACAAACTATCTTTTAAATCCTCTAACAAGGTCACACCTAATAGTGTGTTTGTAACCTTTAATAGTGTTGGTTCTTAACCAAGCTCAGTTTAGAAGAGTGAAAAGTTTGGGTACCGGTCCCAATGGATTTTCCCTTAATAGGGTTTCCACATTAAAAATCCATGTGTTATGTGTTTATGTTTTATTACTTTACTATTTTACATTTCACATATGCAGTTCTAGATTGATCGATATACTCTAGTTATTTACTATGTTTTATTAAATGAAAGACTGCTTTTTGGTAAACATACAGAAGAAGGATTTACAAAGCATTCCAACAAGTAGTAATTGGTTATAAGTATTTCAAGGCATTCATCTTGTAGGATTGAGTATAACTAGAGGCTTAAAAGTGGTAATAAGTTTTATAGGGTTAATTTAAGGATTAATTTTTGAGGCCACTAATTCACCCCCCTCTTAGTTATTACTAACAATTAGTATCAGATCTTGTGTGCTTAGAAGGAAGGTTTCAAGACCTAAGCTAAAGATCACAAGATGAATAGACGAGATGTGCCCAAGTTGAACAAAGAAAATTTTTCTTCATGGCAAAGAAGAATAAGAATCCACTTATGAAGTATTGGAAATAATGTTACTCAATACTTAGAGACTAAATATGTATTGCCCATAGGAGCACCCACAGTTGAACAAATGAGAGAGAAGAATGAACACAACTACATGATGATAGAGCTTGCTTCCTCACTCTCCAATGTTGAATTTGAAGATGTCAAAACCTGCAAGAATACAAAGAAGATGTGGGAAAAATTGATGCTTGTACATGGTGGTGGAGAGAATGTGTTATTCCCTTCATACCCATCCCTACATTTTGTAGGTAAAATGTTGGGTCCACCTTTTTGCTTCTTTTTTTCCCTTGGTTCCTTTTTGTTTCCTTTTGTTTTCCTCTAGGCTTGGCTTCCATGAGGGTCATTTTATTTTTCTTTTGGTTCTCTTTCCCCCAGGACCTGGTCCCATAGTGTGTTTGTCTTGAGTCAATCAGATCCTAGACTCTGGGATTCTCTGTCATCATGTCTTCTTTTGTTGGAAGGTATGGCTGCATGGAACCCCCGGGCTCGGAGTTCAGAGGTTTGCCTTTTTATTTTTTGGGGATTGAGGAGGAAAGAAACATCTTTTTACCCTATGGGTATAAATAGGTTTTACCGATCACTTTCACATTTACCATGATCAAAACACTCTAAGCGATTAAAGCAATTCAAAGGCGATTAAGGTGATTCAATAAACGTTTAAGTTCAAATTGCTCTTTGAGATTAATGGTTGATTAACAGTAATTAATATTGTTGGTTCATGTTTAGTCAACTGTTAACCAGTTGTAGAGTGCCTCCCAAGCTTTTCCTCCCCGCATTATCCACATTTTAAGGTAGGCCCTTCGGCACTCTTCCTTCAGTTTTTTTTTCTTCCTGGTTTTGCTTTGTCTCGCTTTTCGTGCTTTCTAGTTTTTGGGTTTTCATTTCCATTTTGTTTTCTTTTTTGTTTTTGTTTTTGATTGTCTGCTATCACCTCCTAGTGGTTGGATGGCTCTTCCAGAGGGTCGTCTGCCCTTTGCACAGTTTTACATTAGTGTAAATAACTTGTGTATACTTAGTACATTTTTGAATTAGGTGTAAATGTTTGTATATAGGTTTTTTTTGAGTCAGCCTGCGAGTTGTGCTTCGGCCCTCGTGGTGCTTCAACCCTCTGCCTGGTTTTGTGCATTGTTGTAGATCCTCCCTTTTCATTTGGTGGTGAGCTTGTTGTGCTCCTTGTCAAAAACCTCAAGTTTTGAGCTAGCCCAAGAGATCTCACCATGGTTTGAACTTGGCACCTCGCCTGTTCGAGCCATGGAAATTTTATCTCTACCCCATCAGCTCAGCCTTAATGGTGGGTTAAGTTTACCACATGTGAGCATTCAAATCCAGCCCAAGTGGCATTCATGCTCTCGCATGTTCAGACAACTATCGGTGTTACTGCCATTACTCCCATTACTGCATGACCATGTGATGCTCCCGCGTTAGCCTAGTATGGCTAATTTCTAGTCATGTCATGTAACAGTTAGTTTTTCAGACTCCGGATGCCAGGACTTCCTTTGGCCTTTATTTCATTTCATTGCATGAGCTAAATTATTTGGAAGCCTAGGCATAGATCAAATTCCCAAGTCATTTCTATAGATATGTCTTTTCGGGTTTTGGTACATACTAACATCATTTTCAGGATGGATGCAAAGTGGCGGTGAAATATTTGAAACCCAAAATTATATTATGTTTCATTTTATTGATACTGGCAATTGTCCTATCTTGCAGGTTGTCATAATATCACCCATTAATCATGTCTAAGGCATCAACATCTTCTGCACCTGGGAGTCTGGAACTCCCCACTACTGCTCCAACCAGGGAAGCTGTCAGGACAAAGACTAAGAAGGCCTTGGAAAAACTCCCACTATCAATGAAGTACCTGAAGGGAGATGCTATTCTAGGATCAAAGGTTGATTCCAAGCTCTAAGTGTCAGAGTATGGGCTAAGATGCAGGCCTTGGTAAATATGGTATTCATTCAGTGCATGGCCAGAGATCCATTGGCCCTCAATGTGGCTGCCTCTAGGATCCTTAAAGCTGCCTGCTTCCCCTGCTTCATGCAAGCTCTGGAGCTCATTCTTACCCTAGCGGAACACTACAACACAACCATCTAGGCTGTCATGCTCACAGATCTAGTTCTGAGAGGATACCCAATGCCTATGGTGTCTCTAGCCACTACAAATTTTGCTTCGAGGCTAGGGATCCCCTAATTTGATGATGTAGCCATTATCACCCAGTCTCTAGCCTTGGATGAACTTTAGAAGCTCCCATGAATGGCCCGACAATGTATCAATGCTAATTGGCTAAAAGTGTCAAGGAAGGACTACAAAAAGATGAAGTTGGAGATCGTTCAGACAGAATTCAAAGAGAGTATATAGATGGGGATCATCGCTTTATGTAGGGTCTTTGGAGAACCATATGCTTGGGAATTCTTAGCATGGATGTACTATTTCTTATTCGGCATCACCTCTGGTGGGAAAAATTTTGATTGGGCTACCATCATCACCAATCACGTAGATGCTCAGCTCACCCAGGTTGGCCGCTCCCACAAATTTTACATGACTTCTTACATATTTTGGGCACTAGTGCAGAAATGCCCCATAACCCATGGATTACTTATAGCAGGAGAGCTTGGGACTGGCAAGGGTCAGAATGCTCCATGGGATTATTTCCCACAACTCCCATGGGAGGCTAGTTTCCCCAATTTTTGTAGGGTGAATGATGCCTTCAATTACTACCACATTCTTACACCCACTTCAGATTTTGTATACCAGCTCTCTAAGGAGGCAATGAACTTGGTTAGCACTTATGGCCACTATTACATTTAATTTTAGCAACACACCTACATTTGGGTGACCGGCTTCTCCAAGAAACCCTACTTATTACCCAAACACTGTGGGGATAAGATAATTCTTTTGGAGTACTGCAGACAAATTCTGGAGCTACATGCCTTCTTTGCATTGAAGAAGGTCACCAATATTCCATTCCTGATAGCTTGTGAGAACTACTCTTACAACCTTACAGTGGAAAAAGAAGCAGATAACGAACTCAAGAGCCTAGGGCTAGCAGAATTCTATTTGGAGCAGAAGAATTTTGATCCGCTAGACAAGATAGCAACGACACTTCCCCGGGTAGCAGACCCCCATGAGTTTCACTTAGAAGATTTTTGGGAAGATTGCCAGGACAATTTTGAAGTCTGGAACCGACACTTTGTCTGGATGACACAAGGGATGATGAAGCGCCTTAAGCTTCAAAAGTTACCCAATGATTTTTTAGATACCGAGTCGACGGAGGACCCGCAGTACAAAGAATAGGGAGTAGATAAAATGGCTCTCCCTCTGGTGGATTGGGACACCCAGAAGGTCCACAAATTAAGGATCTCACCTACAATGTAATTGAATGTAGCCATGCATATTTTCAGAAGGTGTGTCCAAGAAGCACACAAAAAGTTGCCTCATTTTTGTGGGGATCAACTTTTGGGGCCAGGACTTCCTCATAGGGTGAGTAAAGAGGAAAGAGAAAAGTTGTGACTACCCCCCAAGTCCCATTCATAGTTCCTGTTGTGGAAAAATTATAGCTTCAACTGGCAGCATCCCACCAGATGAAGGAGAAATTGATCACCCGATTGGCCACCCTAGTTATTATGGACGGACCTGTCCTCCCATCCAAATCTCCTTCGCTTGCTAAGTTAATGGTTCGAGTAATAGGGGTCAGAGCGAAGGAGGAGCATGCAGCTATGTTGGATGTCGGGCCCCCTTTGGTAACTAGGAGGAAGAAGAAAAAGATAAGCAATCCTCAGCCAAGGGTGGAAGTAGAATTTGGGATGCCCAACATCCCTGAAGTACAAATTGTCTCTTCAGATTCTCCTAAGCCAGACAATCAACCAGAGGATCCCCCATAAACCTCCCCTCTGCATGATGACTTCAATGACCTATTTGGGACATATGAACTTGTGAATTTACAAGGGGATATTGGGAGAGTGGTGGAAGAGATCACCGCCTAGGAGGAAGTAACGATCCCCACTAAAGGGGAGATCCTGGAGAAAGAAGCTGCCACAAAGTAGGAAGTTTGGATAGAAGGAGAAAAGGAGCTAAAATAGATAAACATCTTTGATGTACAGGAGATACAGGTTCTAGATACCAAAACCAAGGAAGAGAGGAAAGTTTAGAGTGAGCAGTCAATGTTGGCGAAGGGAATCAGACCTACAGGAGAAACTGTAACCCTAGCCACCATGCTCCAGATGCCTCCACCTACCCCGAAGAAGGTAACATTTGGGGATGTGGTCTCAATGGCCTAGCAAGTAAATATTGCCTAGACACCTCTGCCACCTCCAGAAAATGCACCTACGAAGGAAAATGTCCTGGCAGATGGTGCCAAAGAACAACAATAGAAAGATGAGGGGAGGAACCCCGGGAATATAGATGCTAAGTCTAACACTACTAAGGAAAAGGACATCGAGGAAAAGGATATTGATGAAACTAAGGTTGATGATGTAGGTGGTCTGGAAAATATAAAAAAATGGTCTGAAGAGACTCAAAATACTGGGGACAAACAACTGAGCCCCAGAGGGGATTCACGGGATCAAACTTTGGCAGCAAGGCCACCCCCACCACCATAATGGTTGGTGGATTCTAAGAAGAGAAAGGCCCTAGCAGAAATGAAAGCCCATCTCTCCTTGGCTGAGATGATGGAACAGGCACAGGGGGCACCGAAATAGAAGAAGGCCCAGACCCTCCATTCCATTTGGACTAGTCCAGGCAGAGATACAGTCATGATCATTGTGACACCTCCCCTAGATAAAGAGGAAGCAACAATAAGTGCTACATAATACACGGTGACGGAGGTACCTCTGGGGAATAGGGATAAACAAGGAGAGTTGGAATTATTGATGGAGGTCAGTTGGGCAATAGATGCCCTCTATGACAAGCAAGCCCATAAGGTCAAGGAAGAGAGAGACAAGAATGCAAATCTCATTAGGCTTTTGATAGAGCTTGCACAACCCATCACTGCCATCCCTCTGGAAGCTTCCACATCTGGAGCACCGCTCCCACAGGGTTACATAGATGTGCTAAGAAGTATGAAAAAGAAGGTGCAAGCATTCAATGATTGGGTGGCTGAATAGGTAGGAAACATTTAGCATTTCTTAGTGGCTACACTTCCAAACCTGTAGGTAGCCGATAACATTTTGTACCAGGCCAAAAATACCATTTCTCTCTGGGAGGGAGAGACCAAGTAGTAGAAGGCCTAGATGAATTAGTTGGGAGAACTCATGAGTCTCAGAGAGGAGATTGTCACTAAGGCCATAATTTTAGGGGAAGAGTCCTTCAACTTTATCTGGACCCAGCACTCCGAACTTGATCTCAAATTGGAGATAAGCGAGCAAATAGTAGGGGCCCTGTGGGATAAAGTTCCAGAGGTTGAGTATTCTTTAAATTTATACAAGGCATTCATTACAAGGTATTCGGGAGTCAATCCCTTTAGTACTAAGACATGTACTCTAGAGGAATATGTTGTAGGGAAATTTGATGAGCTATTGGAGTCTTGATATCAGTCCCTAGAGGGAATGGATAGAGAAAATATGGCACGTATATCTTGCATGGTGCTTTAGGCCCACAATGTCGTGAAGATGGCCACAGAATTCAAAGTAAATACTTTGTATCTGGGCGAACAGGTGGAGATGACTAGGTACCATCAGGCTGGCCTCAAGGATATTTATGAGGATGGGGTTTCCTAGCTCCTGGAAACATTTAAGGCATACAAAGGATAGTAAAGTTCTCCAAATTCTAGAGATTCTCACTAGTGAAGAGCAGTTTGAACATTCTTTATTCTTTGAGTGTAAGCTCCCAGATTTTAGAATTTCAGATCCCACAATTTTGTATTCTTTCAGTGATCCATGTCTAGGTTCCCTGGAGCCGACTGGTCACTATCCAGCAGTCAATAGGGGTTTCAGAAGGTAGGTGACCCTGGTAAGACATGTCAGATAGAGGGATGGTCCTAACAGGTGATCTTCCCAAGGTGTTTCTCTAGCATTAAATACCTGGTGCATCAAAGATAGTGAGCTGCATTTTGCATTAATGAGGTATGTAACCTTGAACTCTGGGAAGATAACATTTCTTCTACTCTCTCTCTCTGGCACTCTTCTCGAGGCCAATTATTTCATCCTTTCTTCTTGTCTTCTTTTGTCGATCTATCAGACCTCTTCTCTTTTTGAGGGGATTGTAAAGTGGTGCAGGTAGTACTGGCCATCAGATATTATATTTTATTATTCAGTGTATAGTTAGATTAGGTTAACTTCAGGGCAAGGATGTGTATAAATAACAAGTCTAACCTCATTTCAAGGGTTGGCAAGATTGAAGATTTTGCAATCCATACTATTAGCATTCAATATTTTCATTTCTTGTAGTTGTAGAGCTCAATGCTCAGAAGTTCTTAGTAGTTCTCAGCAGTTAGATGCTCTCTTGGAGCCATTGATATACACACCAGTGATGCTGGAAACCTATTAATGAAGAAAGAAGAGTTTTGGCAATGACGTTGTTGGTGTTATGATCTCTGAGTTAATGTTCTTTTGTGTTGTATGTTTCTGATGTCCTTTGCTCTAATGTTTTAAGTTGATTAACAAACTCTTTTCCCTTTCTATTGAATATGTATGAATCATTGGTTCTGTATATGTTCAGTATTTAGTACAGTTCATTAGAGCATGGTTGATGTTTGAAATATTTAGCATAACTATAAGTAGAAGGAATGAACTCCTAACTCTGGCATATCTTTTGAATTTTATTTGGTAAACTAATACGTTCTTGTAGGAAACCCCGACCCACTAACAAAATCCCCAAATGAGACGAGCCAAAAAACCAGCTATCCCCCCAAACAAAAATAGTCACACACCCAACTTATCTCCCACACTGTTGAGACCCGACACTTAGGTGCTTGAAGGCTCAAAGAATTTATTCCCCAAAGAAACTTTACAGGTGAATTTGGCTGGTACCCCGGTACCCGGTGACAACTTACATCTATTGATGGGACTAGTCACAAAGTACCATCAACAGAAAATGGTGTTAGAAGGAGGGAATGAGCTCGTCCCCTTTAGAGGATTTTAACTTTACACCGACCGAGGGTTCCCCAAGCCATAATTTTAGAAATCAGACCTTTAGCAAGATAGGATCATTTTCACCTGCATGATTCAAAATATTCCTTAGGTCAACCCCCAATTCTAAAAGGTTTCTTGAACTCGAGCCTCCTTCTCGAAAGAAATAGACCCCGCAAACAAAGTAGCCAGCCAACCTTGTCTGGAGATCTACTACATCTCAGAATACCCAAGCCCCTTAGATAACCTTTGGGGACCAATGCTCAATCCAGCCAAAATCCAACACCCCTGATGGCTACTTACTTTGGTAACACTAGGTCCCCAATGTGGCAGTTTCCTAGTGCCACCAATGATCTTCCTCTGCATCAGGAGAAGATCTTCCCCAGATATGATCACCTAGGCTCACGAATCGCAGAAGAGAATCTGCAGGCATATAAAGATGCCATGAACTGACACTAGAACCAACATCAAGATGTTGTGACTCAGATGTTCCCTCTATCCTTGGGATAGAATGAGTTAAACTACTACCTTTCGCATTCATGTGGACCCAACATAACCCACAGCCAGTTCATCTCCATCAGGAAGGAACTTAATGAACCTCTTGCAACATTTAACCATTGATTCCAATGAGCCTTGAAGCAGTACATGGGCCCCTTTATCCCATACATGGAAATGACCATCTAGACATATCTTAATTCCATGGACCCTTTTGTTGCCACTCTTCTTTGGAGAACCATCACCCCAAATGACCAGGATACTCTAGCAAAGGTTTAAAACATAGCTTTGGAGTTGTTCCACGGTTTTAGCAAAGCTCCCAGTGGGATTGGGCAGAGAAAACCATTCAACATGATACCCGATAGAAATTCTTACACTAGGGGATATAACCCCAATTAGGCAATGGGTGCCCCAGCGATGGACATAAACCCACCGCCACCGATAGACTAGTAGGCCCGGTACACATACCCATCACAAACCCAGACAATACCCGATCTAGAATGCATTCCCTAGAACTAGCCATAGAAAATACAATAGCCACTAACACAACCCTCTAGAGTACCCTTCTTTTAGTCGCTTGTGGCTAGAGGATTGCAATCCTCAGCTCCAGGAGTTGTTGCCACTTTCCCCAGGAACCAACTGCTACAACCATCACACTATGATGTGAACACCTAGCTATCTGCCGAGGTTGAATTCCTATGGTGATTGGGTGTACTCCCTGACTATGGACATGGGATAGCTAAAGGTGGGGCCTTCTGCACCCCAAAACCCTAATTCCCAAAGAGGGACTATTTTCTTCAGCCAACAAAATACCAATGCTGGAGGAAGGAACCATAACAACAGGCCTCGGCCCAATCAATAGTAATGGAACAACAATACAAAAACCAGAGGTCCTCCCCCAAAACAAAACACCACTCAGGGTGGTAGTGGACCTATTCATTCTACATAGCTTGTAGAATTTCACCCTCTGACCAACTAGTGTAGATTGCATGACATCGGATCTCATTCTAAGGTGAATTGCGCCACACTAGAGAAGGTCATCATAATCTCCCAGTTGGATAGACAACAACCTGTCAATCCTATTCCCTCAGAAACATCAGCACAAGAGCCTACTCATGGTGCCTTCACCTATGAGACCATCTTCTTTGGGATAGACAAAGAGGATGAAGAAGAACCCGAATTACAGGGGTTCTTTAACAAATCTATCCCGACCTTTGAGGCCAATTCCTTCACCAACCCATAGACTCCCTACAACACTCGGAGTCAAGTTGGTAAAGGAACAATTTACACGTCGACACCTCCCAAAGATACCCCTCCTTGGGAAAATACAACTGATCACCCCTTCCCACCAAAAGGGCCTAGCTCTAACCAAGCCAAGGATCTGGCTGAGGGAAGCCAACAATTCCCAGGAGGGAGGTTTGACATCACAAAGGCATTGGAAAGAACCATCACCTCCATGAACTTGATGGAGGTTTTGCTAAATTTTCCTGAGTAGAAGAAATCTCTTTTGAAGCTCTTGGGAAACCTGGAAGCTATCAGTCACCCACCCAAGACTGTCACTTTTGATTATGCCAACGTGATTGTCTTTCGGGGAAACACAGAGGATCCTCCCTTCCTACTAGGTCTTAACAGACAAGGGAAGAACCTACACAACTACCTTGTAGACTCTGAAGCTTTGGGAAATTTCATGCCATTATCTATATGCTAGAAGCTTCAACTCTTTCCCACTCCATACAAAGGCACAGTAGTCCAACTGGACAAAACTATTGTAAAAATGGTAGGTGAGCTGAAGAAAATATGAATTCAGCTCATCCAAGAATCTTGGATATCAACCATACTAGAAGTCCAAGTGGTGGACATCCCTGAAACTTATGGGATGTTGTTAAGTTGAAATTGGTCAAAGGCCCTTGACGGGTATTTCTCCACAAACTTCTCCCACTTGTGTCTCCCGTGGGAGGGGCAGGCTAACCAAATATGGGTAGAGAGTGAACCCAGGATGAAGCAGGGCCTCACCAAAGTTGGGAGGGTAAATGAAGTCCTTTTCTCTGAGACTTCCCCTAGGATGTACCAACCCCTTGAGGTCCTCACATTTTATTTCATCCTTAGGGAAGATCCCATAGTCTCTCAGAGAATTCAGGACCTGGACAAAAAATTGAAAGGTGAGTTTAACTCACGAGGTATCACACCAACTCCTGCTACACTCTTGTCTGACACTTGGTACTGGGTGCATTATCAAAAAAATTCTAAACTAGAGTGTGTGCCTTGCATCACCGCTTCTACCCACCATATCAACACCCTCTGGGAGAAAGAACATGAAGCAGATTTTCCTAGACCCAGTAATCATTCTGGCGGTACATCAAAGGTGCCACCTATCCAAGAATCCCACCCAAAGTATTCTCCAAAGGGAAACTTCACCCATGCACCATCAGATCTGAAGGAAACTCCTCCCAGCCCTCCCAAAATTAATCCAAATGCCACTTCACCTTCCTGGCTCCAGAATAGGAAGAATGACTTGTGGACCCTGAAGTTTGACAGGTCCCAGTCTAAACAAGGCTATGGGGCCAGAGTGAAACTAATCAACCCACAAGGGAAATCATTCCTCACATCTTATAGGCTGTAGTTTGATTGCACAAACAACATCATGGAGTATGAGGCCTTGGTCCTTGGAATCCTATTCGCACTAAGAAAAGGGATCACCCACCTCTCGGTAATGGCTGATTCAGAGTTGATTGTTAAATAGGTCCAGAGCCAATATACTTGTCATGATAAAAGGTTGGCTGCATACTGCATCTGGGCATGGAGCCTCATTTAAGATTTTGATGCCTTTGGCATTGAACTCATTCCACAAAAATGCAACTACGTTTCAGATGCCCTTTCCTTGTCTGCCAGCACCCTTGAGCCAATGGCTAGCTCACGGCTCTAAAAGTTATCTGTTGAGATATTCCCCACCCCATCCATTCTGGACAATATCACTCACTTTTAGGTATTTGAGGATGACCAAAATATTATGGCCTTCATGGCCAATGTTGGTGTTTTTGAGGACCAGATATTGGAAGAAAGAGATCATGATGATATCAGGCAAGGGGAGGAAGATGATGGGATCATAGACTTACCAACCAACACCATCCCAAAGGGGATGGTAGCTCTTGAATGCATCTTTGAATTGGACACCCAGGGTCAAGAAAAGATATCATCCTCCACAGAGGGAGGAAAATTTGAAAAAATCATCATCAGCCAGGCTGGTGAAGAACAATTTGTACACATTGGCACCTCTTTCTCCCTAGAGGAGAAGGAGAAGATTCTCGCGGTTCTCCGAGAATACATTGATGTAATTGCATGGGGTTATGAGGATCTGAAGACCTATGATACATCCATCATGACCCATACCATCCCACTAAAACCATATGCTAAGCCTTTCTGGCAGAAGCAAAGACTGGTGAACCCACTGATCGAACCTCTAATCCATCAGGAGGTTCAAAAACTACTATCAGCCTAGATTATTTTTCCTATCCAGCACACCACTTTGGTTGCCAACCTCATCCCTGTGCGGAAGAAAAGTGGAAAGATCCACCTTTGCGTGGATTTTTGCAATTTGAACAAGGCATATAAGAAGGATAATCACCCTCTCCCCTTGTTGGATGAGGCATTACAAATCGTGAATGGTTCCCAAATGATGTCCTTCTTAGATGGGTACTCTTGGTATAACCAGATCATGGTTAAGTACGAAGATAGAGAAAAAATAGCGTTCACCACCAACTGGGGAAAGTTTGCATACTGGAGGATTCCCTTTGGCCTTATCAATGCAGGGGAAACATTTCAAAAGGCTATGGACATTGCATTCAAAGGCCTAGTTAATAGATGTATAATCATCTATATGGATGATTTGACTGTCTTTTCCTAGGAGAGGCGTGATCACTCTACCCACCTCGCCCAAATTTGTGAGAGATGTCACCGGTATGAAATCTCCCTCAACCCTAAGAAATGTATAATTGGGGTCACTAAAGGGAAGTTGCTTGGGCATATCATCTCTGAGAAGGGTATATCCATTGACCCTAAGAGATTTGAAGCACTGTTGAATCTACAGATGCCCGGTAGCAAGAAAGAAATGAGGACTTTCTTTGGAAAGATAAAATTTTTCCCATGGTTCATCACTGGATTCACTGAGATAGTAAAACCACTCAATGATATGATGAAGAAAGACACAAAGATTGAGTGGATCCCTAAAGTGAAGCGGGCATTTTCTTAGATCAAGTAGACCATAGTGGAGGCACCAGTCCTGGCGATTCTAGATTATTCCCTCCCATTCCACATATACTCCTTCACTTCCCCACATTCCACAGCAGTAGTCCTAAACAAGAAATTTGAAGGGGAAGAATGACCTATTGCCTTCATGAGCTCCCCCTTCAAGAATGCCAAAGTTTGATACTCATCTTTGGAAAAGAAGGCCTTTGTCTAGTCCACGCCGTGAATAAATTCTGGCACTACATTCTCCGGAGAAAAGTGCATGCTATCATTCCAGATGAGGCTATGAAATATTTATTGATGTAGAGTGAATAGGGCGAATTCTGGGGGAAATGTATGGCAATCCTCCAAGAATATGATCTAGAAAAACCATGAAGATAGTTTGAGGCCAGGGACTATTTAGAGAAATGGCGGAAGGAACTCCAGACATTGAATGCCAAACTTACACAGTGGAGTCTGTCACCCAAGACCCATGGTATATTGATCTGGTGTACCTATTGCTCAACAATAGATGCCCAAAGGGGCTTCCCCAAAACAAGCTTCATGCCCTATGACTGAAAAGTGCACACTTCATGATAAAAAATGAAATGCTTTTCCGCAGGAGCTATGAAGGGATATACCTCCGGTGCATAGATAGGGACCAAGCTGCTAAGATGATTAAAGAATTTCATGGCCAATTTGGAACCGGGCATGGATCAGCTAATGCCACCACCCACCAGATTCTCTAGGCTGGATACTTTTGGCCCTTTATCTTTAAGTATGTCTACACTCACGTTAGGAGATGCCACACTTGCCAAATGGTAGCACATCATGAGCCAAACTTGACCATGACTTTGTAGCTGGTCTTTGACGTTAGACCCTTCACCCAATGGGAATTTTATTTTATTGAGGAAATCAACCTCAACTCATCTACCAGCCACCGATACATTTTGACTATTACCGATTATTGCACCCAGTGGTCTGAAGTGATTTCTTGCAAAAACAACACAGCAGATGTAGTTATTAAATTTCTGGAAGAAAACATAGTCACCCATTTTGGACTTCCTTTCACTATAGTGTGTGACAGCAGTCCAACATTTTCTTTAGTGCAATTACTTGAATGGACCTACGAGAGGAAGATCACCTTAAATTTCTCTAGCAACTACTACACCTAGGGTAATGTGTTGGAAAGTTGACTCTCAGGGAGAATGTGACTTATTTTGTGTTGTCATTATGGCAACAAAGTCATATGAAGTTTTATCAAGTAAACTTGTAAGAAAAAATGGCTAAGTATAGAAGACAGAGAAGAACAGAGATATACAGTCGATCAGAGCACCAGCACACATGCGTACAACCGATTTAGACTAAGCACCTTAAGACATAAGCTCTATGATATATTTTTATGCTTACCCTATAGACGCATAGTAGAGAATGTCATTACAGATAAGTTATAGAAAGATCAAGTACACTAGAAGTTCAAAAAATAGAGTATGAAGCCGACTTTAGTTTTTGGATCAGCATATAATATTTTATTATGTAAAGGCCAAGCACTTATTATAGTATGTTTTTAATCATGTCTTAATTATTATTGTAAACACGCTTAAGCCAATCTATTTGGAAGCATTGTGAATATTGTTTTTGGGCCGACTAAGATCTTTCTTATGGTCACATCTATTCAGGCATGGACATATATATATATATATAACATGCAAAGTTGTATTAGAAAGTGTGGTCGAATATGTAGAGCAGAGATATCAAAGAATGCTATAAGATGTCAGAATGAGATAAATCTCTTTAAGAGTATAAGACCATCAGTGCATAACCAAAACTGATCAGACAATTGTGTCACATACAATAGTTCACTTTTGGATATAGTGTATATCTATTATCAAGGAAGTTGTAGCCTTCATCCTACTGATTAGTGAGCTTCTTGGACAGTGAGTCCTCACCCCAAACAGGGTTATTTGTAAAAGACTCCTAACAGGGTCAGACCCTTAACCCAGTCATTGTACTTGCATTATAAATACTGCTCCTAACAGGGAAAAGGAACTTTAATAGGTTCATTATACTAGTGAAATATTTGTGGCTACTAATTCCCACCAGGGTTTTCCTCTAATCAAGGTTTCCCCGTAATCATATCATGTGTTATGTGTTCTTATGTTAAGCTTCAATTGATATATATTTTATTAATGTTTAAAGTTGCTAAAATAGAATAAATAGACAAACACTGATTCATCCCCCCCCCCTCTCAGTGTTTCTAACAATTGGTATCAGAGCTCTGGTCCTCTTTAAAAGAAGTTTAACCACTTGAGGAGATCATGGATTCGGCAGAAGTGAAACATCTGAAAAATAATCTTGAAGCAACCCTTGAAGATCTTGACAGATCTGAAAAATAAAATGAGGAACTTAAACTAAAAGTTGATGGCTCTCAAATGCTTATCAAAAAATTAAGGAAAGATCTAAAAGATTTCTCTACCAATGACTTGGGAAAAATGGTCAAGAAGCTGAATGAAGAGAACATGTCTTTGAAAGATAAAATTGAAGATCTGAATGAACAACTTACAGATAGCCTAACAGCCATTGAATAAAATACCAAAGAGAGCAAACAATTAAATGATGAACTTATGCAAGCGAACTTGAAAATCTTGGAATTAGAAAACATCAATAAAATGATAGAATTTGAATTATTAGGAGCAAAAGATAAGATTGATAAACTACACACAAGTTCTGATCTAATTCAATCACAACTTTATGCACAAAAGTTAAAAGGTGATACCACTAGTATGGGATACATTGTAGCTCAAATTGAAATAAATTCAATGCAAGAAATAAAGAAAGAACAAGAAGCATCTACATAAGCAAAGAAAGAGGAGAATATTGCAGAGACTAAAACTGAACCACCTAAACATGAACTCGAGCAAGTTAACAGAACTTGTTATTCTTGTAACAAGCATGGACACTTGGAAAGAGATTATAAAGAAGTAAGACCTTTTAATGGTTATTGTTACTCCTGTAATAAGTTTGGTCACAGGTCTATTCATTGCAGGACAAATCAAAGAAATCAGTCACAACTGAACCAAAGGAATCAGACTCAATACAATCAGAGAAATCAACCTCAAAGAAACTTGTAGAATATTACATGTTAGATATGTAATTACAATGGACACATAGCTAAGAAATACAACATGATGAATAATAAAATTAGACCTCCTATCATTTTTCATTCATGTGGAAAAGATGGACACATCTCAAGATTTTGCAGGTCACGAACACAAAGACAAGAAAATCCTAAAAAGTCTCTTTTTCAAAAATCAGGAGAAGTTAAGGTTGTGCAAGCCAAAGATAATTCAGATAAAATTTGGGATGAATTAAAGAAAGATAATGAAGAGAAAAAGGTAGTAGATGCATCCTTAGTGGACGCACCTTCTACTTCTGTATAGTTGACCCTCATGGTCTTAGGGGGAGCTATTATAGCTCTAAACCCCTACATGGATGGTGTACTCACCTCCGAGTATGCACCTATGGATTCATGTATGTGATCATGAATTAAGGTTGTATGCATGCACGCATTACCTTTACTTCATTCAGATTAAAGTTTGAAACTCTCAATGGAAACCACGTACGGTAGAAAGAATTAAATGCAATAACCTTTATATAAGTCGGTAAACAATCATTTATCCTCATTGTTTAAATCTGAGATTATAAAATTTGCAGAGCATAGGAGCACTAAGCATCAAAGCATTCAAAGGTATCGATTTGATCAGTTTGTGAACAAATTGCAAGTTGAAACAGAACCTTAGCAGTCACGTCATTTTGAATTGCAGTGGAACCCTATTTAGTCAATCAACAAGTGAGTATGGTAACCCCTATAGTCTTTGACATTACTGAAAGGAAGATATTTGTCTTTAAAAAACATCTATTCAAGTCTATTCTAGATGATGTAGAAGGGGCATTCTCTAAGACTCCACTAGGAGTCGTACATGTGGAAGACATTCATGCTTACATCTACTGTAAGAAGGAAACCATTGGGGACAACAACATAGAAACTCTGATGGCTTCAATGATGAAACCAAACTATTCATTCAAGGATGGATACATGCATCTCACTGATAACCCTATTTTTGAGTATTCCAATGCATACAAATTTTATGAGCTAGAATGGGTGAAATCTTGTTGAGAAGAATTCATGATGATCTCTATTGGATCGGTGAAATTATCGTCTGTACTACTGCAGACCTAATTCATGACATGAATCGACTTCCTAAGACAAGACCAGTTCTTCCAACTGGTAAAGATGTGAAAAGGTAGGTTGAACAAGCATGTTTATCCAGAAGTGATAGGTGCGGTATGATAGTTGATCCCATTAAGGAAGATGACATAAAATTGGTCACCATGATACTAGGTTAAAAATTTCAGCATGCAAGTAGACTAAATAGTATATCTACAGCTATTGTCCTAGCAACAGTAAAGATGGTGAAAGATAATACTCAATATAATCTATGTAAGATATTGTGCACTCAATTGATTGACAAAATTCAAGCTATTAAGCATGACAAGAGCAAGATATTTAGGTTTGGCTCACTGATCATCTATCTCTACTTCCACATAGTAGGTAAAGTTTCCAATCTTTACCTAGACAAGGGTAAACCTACTATGTCTCAGATATCACTCAAGGCTACATCAAAGAGGAGCGTGAAGGATTCTATGGAGATGGATATCAAAAATTTCTGGATTAAAATGCAGAAAAGGTTCAGGATACCTGAGAAGATAGTTGAGAAATACAAAGACACCATATGCTTCACGGTGGAAACTAGCTGTACTTGCATGGAGGCAGTTGAGCCTAGAACAAAATGGATTCACCCTCTCAGATATGAAGTTGAAGAACATGTTTTGGAAGGTTATGCACAAGTTCTCCTATCTATGCCCAAGGATCCCAATGAACCTAGATGGGGTACTTATAGAGAAAAGACAAATCAAGTTGATTTTGTCTTGTACATTGCACACAACAAGAGGAAGGCATCAAGGATTACTTCAAATATCCTAAAATTTCATGGTGTTACATAAGAAGACCTAGACAAAGCTAGGGAAGCTAAGATAGCTTAAGAACTTGAGAAAACTCCCACAAAAGTGAAAAAGGAAAAGTATGATGATATGCCTAAGAAGAAGAAAAATAAATCTGATGAAGGTACATCTGCGCCATAAACCACCATTGATCTAGAATCCTCTCCACCTTTTGTACCCAGTAAGTTAACCAGAAGGAAGAAGAAAGTTCCTACAAGTCATCCATCCTCAAGGACCACAAGGAGAAAGGTAAAGAACACTCAAGCCCCTCCTGAGGTAGGATTTAGACCTAGTCTAACATTCCTAAAGAACAAAATTATTAATGAAGGAAGACTAGAATCTATCAAGAATGTCTATGACAAATACCAAGAGATAGAAAAATTAGAAATTTATTCTATGATCATCTCTAACATGATTAAGTTCAAAAAGATAGTATCAGAACTTAAAACAGTCATACCAGACAAGGTATGGAACATACTTGATGTATTAAAGAGGCAAGAAATTGAAGATGATATGAGGATAAGAGAAGAAACATTAGATATTCTTCTCCCTGCATGCTCACATGATGAGAAAGTCATACTATTGGATCTGGTAAAACCTCATCTCAGAACCAAAACTAGAACACTTCATATCATGAATAAAGAGTATGATTTGGTTGGTGAAGAGACTTAGAAAGTATTTGAGCGAGTATTTATGGATAGACATATGTATCCATCGATGGCATCTACAACAAAGGTAACTCCAGTTCCTCCCAAATAGGTTACAAAACCAGTGATTCAAAATTCACCTAAGACATGTCCACAAGTTTTAGTGCCCTCAATTTCAATAGCTTCTAATACAGTCAAAGATTCAGGAGAAACTATTGTGATTGATGATATCAAGATATCCATGACCATTTCTGAAAATGATATGGACAAATTTGAAAAATCATTTGTAAGCACTAAAGAGACAAAGGAGGTATGCACTGATGACACATCTTTACAAGATGAAGTTACCTCTAAAGATTCAATTGATTTGAATAAAGAGGAAGACAATCAAATTAATGAAACACCAGTTATGGAGATCCCAATAAAAAGTGAATTTATGGATACTAGTTAGAATACTATATTCACCCCATCCATTCAACCATCAACTTCATTGTTGTCAAGTTTAACTCTTGACTCAGCAAGTCTAGATGCATGGGGAGAAGAAGACTTGATCAAGATCAGTGTCCTAGCCATGGAAAAAAGCCAAAGAGAAACAAGTTATGAGAAACCCTCTCTTTTTGGAGTCAGTAAACATTCTGAATGACCTAGTGCCTACAGATAAGAAAGTGGCTAAAATCCAGTCAGTTGATGATGTAGATAGCATCCTAACAAGCTTCAAGGCACACTTTACAAGTTTAGTAGACTCAACTACTAAAACTATAGAGGAAGAGTATAAAAAGGAAAGATTGAATGAATTGGTAAAGAATTTTTCTTTAGATTTAAATTCATTAAATATTGGTCAGACAATATTGAAAGAGTTGGCATCAAAAGGCAGAAAGGTAATAGCAAATTGCATGGGCAGAGACAAACTCACCTCTGAGCATATCAAAAAGATAGAAGAGGCAGATATCTTGGTTGACAACATAAGACAGTCAGTTGAAACATCATCTCAAGACATTAAAATCTACAACAATATCTATGAAGGGCAGATAGACAAGATAGAAAAAGCTAAAATAGAGATCAGTAAGATAAGAATCAGGCAGACTCAACTGAGAAATGCACTTGCGCCCTCCTTAGCAGTTTTGAACGAGAACATGAAACAGATAGATGCAACCATTACTACCTATGATCAAGAACCCAGCATGGATCTAACCAAGATGGAAAAGCTTATATATGCCTTATGCGCCCATCTACAAATAGTTGATGCACTAAAGGCATTCTGGCTGCAAGAGATCAAGAATCTACAGATAGCTTATCCAGATGTATACTAAGAGTAAGTACTCAAGGACTTACAATTTTGACACCTTTGTCATTAATGTCAAAGGGGGAGTAATGTATATAAGGAGTATGTGTATATTTTATATATTTGTTAAGAAGTATGAATATAAGAAGATGACATACAATTTTTTGGTGTTAGTCTAAGTTTGAGTAACTTTGCCACATTCCTTTGTTGCCATTAATGAAAAAGGGGGAGATTGTTGGAAAGTTGACTCTTAGGGAGAATGTGACTTATTTTTGGTTTTCATTATGGAAACAAAGTCATATGAAGTTTTGTCAAGTAAACTTGTAAGACAAAATGGCTAAGTATAGAAGACAGAGCAGAACATAAATATACAGTTGATTAGAGCACTAGCGCACATGTGTACAACTGATTCACACTAAGCGCCTTCAAAAATATGCTCTATGATATGTTTTTATACTTACCCTATACACACATGGTATGGAATGTTAGTACGGACAAGTTATAGAAAGATCAAGTACACTAGCAGTTCAGAAAATAGAGTATGAAGCCGACTTCAATTTTTGGATCAGCGTATAATATTTTATTATGTAAAGACCAAGCTCCTATTATAGTATGTTTTTAATCATGTCTTAATTAATATTGTAAACATGCTTAAGCCAATTTTCTTGGAAATGTTGTAAATATTGTTTTTGGGCCCACTAAGGTCTTGTTTATGGTCGCGTCTATTCAGGCTTGAAAATATATATATATATATATAACATGCAAAGTTGTATTAGAAAGTATGGTCAAATATGCAGAGAAATTATATAAAAGAACAGTATAAGATGTCAGAATGAGATAAATCTCTTTAAGAGTATAAGAGCATCAATGCATAACCGAAACTGATCAGACAATTGTGTCACATACAGTAGTTCACTTTTGGATATAGTGTATATCTATTATCAAGGAGGTTGTAGCCTTCATCCTACTAAGTAGTGAGCTTCTTGGATAGTGAGTCCTCACCCCTAACAGGGTTATTTGTAAAAGTCTCCTAAAAAGGTCAGACCCTTAACCAGTTCATTGTACTTGCATTGTAAAGACTTCTCCTAACAGGTTCATTATACTAGTGCAATATTTGTGGGTACTAATTCCCACCGGGGTTTTCCTCTGATCAAGGTTTCCCCATAATCATATCATGTGTTATATGTTCTTATGTTAAGCTTCAATTGATATATATTTGATTAATGTTAAAAGTTGCTGAAATAGAATAAATAGACAAACACTGATTCACCCCCCCCTCTCAGTGTTTCTAACATAATGGTGTGGCTGAATCCACTAATAAAAAAGTATTGGAGGTGATCAAACACTTGTTAGAAAAAATCCCCTGGGACTAGCACCAAAAGATTAGGGTCTCCCTCTAGGTGGATCGCATCAAAATAAAGGCAGCCCTAGGGACATCCCCATTTCACCTTGTTTATGGCCAAAATTTAGTATTCCCTATCAACTTACAAATCTTGGTCTTATAGTTCATGCAGTAATTCAACAACTGGGACAAAATCATGGAGGTTCAGCTCTTGAACCTGGTGAGAATGGAGGAACAAAGAGATGCGACACTAGAACACTTCATACATCACCAAGAAGTACTTAAACGATGGTTTGACTGGAGTGCCCAGTATAAGGCCTTTCAAATTTCATACCTGGTCCTTCTTTGGGACAAAGCCTAGGAAAAGAAGGGAAAGCACACTAAGTTTCAATAGCTCTGGTTTAGACCATATTTGATATCTGAGTTCTATGGGGCAAATACTTATCGCCTCAATACCATGAGTGGAGAAGCTGTCCCATTTCCCGTCAATGGGCAGTTTCTCAAGCACTATTTTGAATAAGGTAGGTGGTGAGTTTGTCTGAAGTTGTACTATATGTAAAGTCCTTGCTTGTAAATACCTTTCCTAGTGCTCCTCTTGGAGTGCCTTGTCCTTGTAAATAGTTTGTCGGCCGTCCTCTGGGACCGCCTTCCCTATTTTGTGTTTGACTTTATTTTTGGCTTTCTTTTGTTTTTCATTTGTTTTCTAGGCTCCCAACATGTTGCCTTCTTCCTGTAGATAGGTATGCTTTGCATAACATCTAGTCCCTGGAATGGTACCTTATGCATTTTGGATAGTTTGGAATCTATTGTTAGCATGGTGGAATTTGTCTGCACTCCGAAGTTGTCTTGTGTGTATGGTAATAGGTTATGAGTAATCTTCATTGGATTCATATCTTGAAAGTCCAAACATTGGTTAACAAAAAATCCAAAGAAGCAAGTAATCGCATGGTCTTTGAGGGCAGATCGGTTGCACTAGTTATTGGCCAAGTCTAAAAATCATAAAAACATCCCGAGTCTAGAAAATTCTCTCCTATTTGGCAATCTAAAATAGGTGTCTAGGTGAAAGAAGTACCACCATGAAAATTAGCTAAGCTTAAGGTTCATGGTGAAAGGAATACCACCTTTCCCACCTTCAAGAGAAAAGAAAAGAAAAGAATAGGAAAGAACTGAAGAATAGAGAATTCTGGTATCTGAGGGAAACGTACAAGATAGGATGAATTTGGTTTAATGTATTCAGTGCCTCTTCTCTGCTACTCCTAGAAATCATCAGCTTGATTTTCTTTCAAAGCACACACCTCACAGCTGACGAAAGACCGAAGGATTCAATCAATGATGATTCATATTTTCTCAAACACCTAGCGCCTTGCAAGAAGAATGCTCCTGGTAAAGATTAATTCTGGTTTTGCTAACCATAGATTTTGAAGTTCTCGAATGCGCTAAGGCATTTTTCCCAGTGAGTCACCATTTGTTATGCCCTACATACCCATCCCTACATTTTGTAGGAAAAATGTAGGGTCCCCCTTTTCACTTCTTGTTTTCCCTTGGTTCTTTTTGTTTCCTTTTGTTTTCCTCTAGGCTTGGCTTTCATGAGGGTCATTTACTTTTTCTTTTGGTTCTCTTTTCTCCGGGACGTAGTCTTGAAGTGTGTTTGTCTTGAGTTGACCGAATCCTAGACTCCAGGATTCTCTATCATCATGTCTTATTTTTTGGGAAGGTATGGCTGCATGGAATCCCCAGGCCTGGAGTCTGGAGGTTTGCCTTTTTTGGGGGGATTGCGGAGGAAAGAAACATGTTTTTACCCTAAGGGTATAAATAGGTTTTACCATTCAATTTCAGATTTACCACAATCAAAACACTCTGAGTAATTAAAGCAATTCAAAGGCGATTAAGGTGATTCAACAGTGTTTAAGTTCAAATTGCTTGCTAATATTAACAATTGATTAACAGTAATTAGCAGTGTTGGTTCATGGTCATCCAAAGGTTAACCAGTTGTAGAGAGCCTCCCATGCTCATCCTCCCCACATTCTCCACATTTTAAGGTAGGCCCTTTGGCTCTCTTCCTTTGATTTTTTTTCTTCCTGGTTTTTCTTTGTCTTTCTTGTCATGCTTTCTAGTTTTTGGGTTTTCGTTTCCATTCTGTTTTATTTTTGTTTTGTTTTTTCTTGTCCATTGTTGCCTCCCGATGGTTGGACGGCTCTTCTAGAGGGTCGTCCAACCTCTGCATAGTTGTAAATTAGTGTAAATAAATTGTGCATACTCTGTACATTTTGTAATTAGGTGTAAATGTTTGTATATAGGTTTGTTTTGGGTCAGCCTACGAGCTGTGGTTTGGCCCTCATGGTGCTTCAACCCTCTATCTAGTTTTGTGCATTGTTGTATATCCTCCCTTTCTATTCGGTGGTGATCTCGTCACTCTCCACATCAAAAACCTCAAGTTTGGATCTTGCGTGAGAGATGTCACCATGGTTTGAACTAGGCACCTCACCTGTTCGAGCCATGGTAGTTTTCTCTCTCCTCTGTCAGCTCAGCCTTAATGGTGGGTTAAGTTTCCCACATACAAGAATTCAAATCCAGCCCATGTGGCATTCATTTTCTCATGTTTGGACAACTATCAGCGTTAATGCCATTAATCCCATTACTGCATGACCACGTGACGCTCCCACGTCAACCTAATATGGCCAATTTCCAATCATGTTGTGTAATAGTTAGTTTTCTAGACTTCGGACCCTAGGCCTTCCTTTGGAATTTATTTCATTTCATCGCATGAGATAAAATCCCCAGAAGCCCGGGCATAGATAAAATTCCCAAGTCATTTCTATATATATGTCTTTTCGGGGTTTGGTACATACTAACATCATTTTCAAGACCGATGCAAAGCGACGATGAAATCTTTGGAACCTGGAATTATATTATGTTTTGTTTTATTGATACTAATGATCATCCTGTCTTGCAGGTTTCTGGAGTATCACCCATCAATCATGTCTAAGGCATCAGCATCTTCTCCACCTGGGAGTCTGGAACTCCCCACTACTGCTACAACCAAGACAGCTATCAGGACAAAGGCCGAGAAGGCCTTGGAAAAACTCCCACTATCAATGAAGTACCTAAAGGGAGATGTTATTCTATGATCAAAGGTTGATTCCAAGCTCCAATTGGTTCCTAACACAAGTGTCAGAGTATGGGCTAAGATGTAGGCCTTAGTAAAGATGATGTTCATTCAGCACACGATTGAAGATCCATTGGCCCTCAATGTGGCTGCCTCCAGGATCCTTAATGCCACCTACTTCCCGTGCTCTGTGCAAGCTCCAGAGCTCATTCTCACCCTGGAAAAACACTACAACATAGCCGTCTGGGCTTTCATGCTTGCTGCTCTAGTTCTGACAGGATACCCAATGCTTATGGTGTCTCTGGATGCTGCAACTTTTGCTTCGGGGCTGGGGATCCCCCAATTTTATGATGTAGCTATTATCACCTAGTCTCTAGCCTTGGATGAATTTTAGAAGCTCCCACAAATGGCCCAACAATATCTCAACACTAATTGGCTCAAAATGCCAAGGAAGGACTACAAAAAGATAAAGCTAGAGATCCCCCGGACACAATTCAAAGAGAGTATATAGATGGGGATCATCACTTTATGCAAGGTCTTTGGAGAACCCCATGCCTAGGAATTCTCAGCATGTATTTACTAATTCTTAATTGACATCACCTCTGGCGGCCAAAATTTTTATTGGGCTACCATAATCACCAATCATGTAGATGCTCAGCTCAGCTAGGTCGGCCAGTCCCACAAATTTTACATGACTTCTTACATCCTGTGGGCACTAGCATAGCAACACTGCGTAACCTGGGGATTACTTACAATAGGCAAGCTTGAGACTGACAAGCGTTAGAATTCTCCATGGGATTATTTTCCACAACTACCATGGGAGGCCAGTTTCTCCAATTTTTGCAGGGTGAATGATGCCTTCATTTACGACCATATTATTACACCCACTCGAGATGTTGGATACCGGCTCTCTAAGGAGGCAATAAACTTGGTCAGCACTTATGGCCACTATTACATTCAATTTTAGCAACACACCTACATTCAGGTGATCGACTTCTCTGGGAAACCCTAATTATTACCCAAACACTGTGGGGATAAGATAATTATTTTAGAGTACTACAGACAAATTTTGGAGTTGCATGCCTTCTTCGCATTGAAGAAGGTTACCAATACTCCATTCTTGATAGCTTACATGAACTACTCCTGTAGCCTTACATCAGAAAAAGAAGTAGATAATGAACTCAAGAGCCTAGGGCTGGCAGAATTCTATTTGGAGAAGAAGAATTTTGATCCACTAAAAAAGATAGCAACGACACTTCCCCAGGTAGAAGACCCCCACGAGTTTCACCTAGAATATTTTTGGAAAGATTTCCAGGATGATTTTGAATTCTAGAATTGACACTTTGTCTAGATGACATAAGGGATGATGAAGCACCTTAAGATTCAAAAGTTCCCCAATGAGTTTTCAGATACTGGGTCGACGGAGGACCCACAGTACAAAGAATAGGGAGTAGATAAAATGGCTCTCCCTTCGGTTGATTGGGACACCCCAGAAGGTTTGACAATTTAGGATCTCACCTACAATGTAATTGAACATAGCCATGCATATTTTTAGAAGGTAAACTCCCATATTTTAGAATTTTAGATCCCACAGTTTTGTATTCTTTCAGTGACCCGTGTCCAGGTTCCCCGGAGCTGACAGATCACTATCTAGTAGTCAATAGGGGTGTCAGAAGGTAGGTGACCCCGTTAAAACATGTCAGATAGAGGGATGGCCTTGACAGGTGATCTTCCCAAGGTGCCACTCTAGCATTAAATACCTGGTGCATTTAAGACAGTGAGATGCATTTCTCATTAATGAGGCATGTAGCCTCGAACTCCAGGAAGATTTGATTTCTTCTACTCTCTCTCTAGTGATCTTCTCAAGGCTGATTCTTTCATCCTTTCTTCTTGTCTTCTTCTATCAATCTGTCAGACGACTGATCTTTTTGAGGGGATTGTAAATTGGTGCGGGTAGTACTAGCCACCAGATATTGTATTTTATTATTCAGTGTATAGTTATATTAGGTTAACTTTAGTGCAAGTATGTGTATAAATAACAAGTCCGACCTCATTTGAAGAGTCATCAAAATTGATGATTTTGTAGTCCATACTATTAGCATTCAGAATTTTTGTTTCTTGTAGTTGCAGAGCTTAATGATCGATAGTTCTTAGTAGTTCTCAGTAGTTAGATTCTCTCTTGGAGCCATTGATGTACACACCGGTGATGCTGAAAACCTGTTAATGAAGAAAGAAGAGTTCTAGCAATGATGTTGTTGGTGTTCTGATCTCTAAGTTAATGTTCTTTTGTGTTGTATATTTCTGATGTCCTTTGCTCTAATGTTTTAAGTAGATTAATGACCTCTTTTCCCTTGCTATTGAATATGTATGAATCACTAGTTCTGTATATGTTAGGTATTTAGTATATTTCATTAGAGAATGGTTGATATTTGAAATATTTAGCATAACTATAAGTCGAAGGAATGAGATCCTAACTCTGGCATATCTTTTGAAGTTTATTTGGTGAACTAATACATTCTTGTAGGAAACCTCGACCCACTAACAAAATCCTAGAAGAAGACGAGCCAAAAAACCAGCTATCCCCCCGAACAAAAATAGTCACACACCCAACTTAGCTCCCACACTATCAAGACCCAACACTCAGGTGCTTGAAGGCCTGAAGAATTTATTCCCCAGACAACCTTTACAGGTGAAGTTGGCCGGTACCCTGGTACCCGGTGAAAACTTACATTTGTTGATGAGACTGGTCACAAAGTCCCGTCAATAGAATGTTTTGAGTTCCAAGGTAGAAAGCCTTAGAGGAAATTTTGATGATCTCAAAATGAAAGGTGACAATATCACACATCACAACACAAGAATCAAAGAGGTAGTCAATGCAATCTGAGGAGTTAGATGTGTACTAGAAGAAGATATAGTGGTAAGTAAAATTATAAGAACCTTACTACCTACTTATGCTATTAGAGTATCTGCAATTCAAGAAACGAGAGTAGTAGCAAATAGAAATGTTACTCTAGACAGCTTGATTCAAAGACTAATTTCATTTGAGATGAATAACTTTGATACTATTGTCTTACCAAACATAGATTCTACATTCAAATCTTCTTTGAGAATAAGTAAATCAAGTCATAAACACACTATGAGAAAAGATAGTGATAGTGAAAGTGAAGAAGAAGATCTTGATGAAATTGAAGCACTTATGGCTAGAAGAATGTAGAGAGGAAAAGGTAAATACAAAGGTAAATTACCACTTGTTTGTTTTAATTATAAAGAGAATGGACACTTTGTTGCAAGATGTCCTAACAGAAGAAAAGATGACAGAAGTAATGACAGGTCATTTGAAAAGAAGTATGCCAGAGGTGATTACATATCAACCAACAATTAGAAAGAAGAGACACCCGAGACTACAAGGACAAATGAAAGAAGGCCAGTTGCCTAGAAAAATGCAAAGATGATGAAACTGACACCAAATCTGATGAAGACATTGAGATGGTGTTTGTAGCAGTAAAAGATGATTCAGATGATGATGAAGAAAGGTATGTAGAAAATGCACTCATATCTAAAGTTAGTAAAAATGATGTTTGGATCATAGATAGTGGCTACACTCACCACATGACCGGTGAAAAACAAAATTTTGAGACTTTTGAATACTTTTGAATAATTTAGGTCACAAAGTAGCATTTGAAAATAAGAAGACAAAGATCTTCAATGAATCAGAAAATTTGATTGGTACCGGTGAGAAGACAAAAGGTAACTTATTCTATCTGAATGATACTGACACCACTTTGTTAATGGCTAGAAATAAAGACATATGGTTGTGGCACAAAATATTGTGTCATGTGAACTTTGAAAACATGATATAGATAAGCAAAAAGAGAAATGTAAGAGGCTTACCAATGATGACCAAGCCCGACAATATCATGTGTAAGAATTGTCAAAAAGGTAAGATGACAAAGTCCAATTTCAAAAGAAAAACCCATACATCTTATGCCATTCTAGAATTAGTCCATACTGACCTATGTGGACCCATGAGGACAAAGATTTATTATGATGATAGATATTTTATTCTCTTTGGTGATGATTACTCTATAATGATGATAGTAATGTTTCTAAAAGATAAATATGAAGCATTCAAGATGTTTAAATGGTACAAGGCAATGGTATAGAAACAAAGTGGTAAAGAATTGAAACTCTTAAGATCAAATAGAGGAGGTGAATTTATTTCAGATGAATTCACTAACTTTTGTAATGAGCAAGGAATCAAAAGATAGGTCTTTGCACCAAGAACACCAAAACAAAATGGAATTGTTGAAAGAAGGAACATATCTATTGTTGATTGTGCAAGGACACTGATGATAGAGAAATGGGTCACCCAAATCTTCTGGAGGGAAGCTGTCAATACTGCTACTTACACATTGAACAGAGTACAATTGAAGAAAGACACCAAGAAGACACCTTATGAACTATGGTGTGGTTACACACCCAATGTAAGTTACTTCAAAAATTTTGGTAGTCAATGTTATATCTTAAAGGATGATAGAAATGGAAAACTTGACTCCAAGAGTGATGAAGGAATCTTTCTAGGGTATTCCACCAAGAGAAAGGCTTATAAATGTCTCAATAAAGCCTCTAACAAAATTGTTGAAAGTGCAAATGTAAAGATAGATGAATTTGAAGAGAAGAATGAAAAGGAAAGTACAAAAGAACCAGAGAACTACAATAGGTTTGCTTACAATGATGAACCTAACACTCTACCTGACCAACTATGTAGATCTCCCAAGCAACAGATCATTGCTCCCGAGCATCAGGCTGCAAATAACGATGATCAGGATATTGCTCAAGATGATGCACAAAGTGATGGAGAACATAATGAAGGACAAAATGATAATCAAGATGATACACAAAGATCTGAACCTGTACTTTCCAGATATGTCAGAAGGAACCATCCACAGAACCAGATCATTGGAGATAAAAAGGCTGGTATGATAACCAAAAGTAAGTCTCTAAACACAAGATGTCTTATCTATGATTATGAGTCAAAATCTATCAATGCTGCACTAGATGGTGATGAATGGATTAGTGGTATGAATGAGGAGATTGAGAAGATTGAGAAAAACAAGACATGGAAACTTGTACTTAGACTAGATGACAAGAATGTCATCGGTACAAAATGGATATTCAGGAATAAACTGAATGAGAATGGAGAAGTCTCCAAAAATAAAGCAAGATTAGCATGAAAGGGGTATGCATAATAAGAAGGGATTGACTATGGAGAGACCTTTGCACCCGTTGCTAGGATAGAAGGAGTAAGAATATTACTTGCTTATTATGCATGTAAAGGCTTCAAGGTATATCAAATGGATGTCAAGTCTACATTCCTAAATGGAATACTTGAAGAAGAGGTATACAGTGAACAACCAAAAGGGTTTGTTGATCTAGACAAGAAAGACATGTTATGTAGACTACACAAAGCCCTGTATGGATTGAAACAAGCACCCTGAGCCTGGTATGAAAGACTTCATTCCTATCTTATAAGTATTGGATTTGTAAGGACTAGTAAAAACAATAATCTTTATTTGAAGGAAGATACTGACGCTAAAATTTTGATTGCTAAGATATTTTTTGATGATATCATATTTGGAGGCAATGATATGCTATGCAAATCATTTGCAAATGAAATGTTCAAAGAGTTTGAGATGTCTATGTTTGGAGAGATCAAGTTCTTTCTTGGTCTACAGATCATGCAACAAGATGAAGGTATTTTCATTACACAATCCAAATACATCAAAGAAGTACTAAAAATATTCAAGATGGAAGAATCCAAACCAGTTGGAACGCTGATGACAACTGGATGTAAGCTAACAAAGGAGGACAAGTAAACAGAGGTAAATCAGACTTTGTACAGATCAATGATTGGAAAACTCATGTATGTTGTACATACTAGACCAGATATTGCACACGCAGTAGGAATAGTTGCTAGATTTTCTGCTAATCCTAGGGAATCACGTATGATTGCTGTGAAAATAATCCTAAGATATCTGAAAAATACCGAGGAATATGGCTTATGGTATAGAAGAGAAGGAAAATTTGAACTTAAGGTCTTTATCAACACTGATAGGGCTGGAAATATTGATGAGTGGAAGAGCACAACTGGAGGAGCATTCTTTATGGGTGAAAAACTTGTCACATGGATCCACAAAAAGCAAGGATGCATCTCTCAATGTACTGCAAAAGCAGAGTATGTTGATGTTGATGCAAATTGCTCAAATATTGCATGGATCAAACAGTTACTGGAAGGTATAGATATGAAAATTCTTGAACCGGTAATTATCTATTATGATAATAAAAGTACAATAAACATTTCCAAGAATCCAGTCATGCATGCTAAAACAAATCATATTGGCCAATTGTTCCTTTTATTGCACATGCATTTGAATACTTGAGAAAGAGACTATGGGTCAGACCCTTGTCTACTGGTCAGTAAAATGACTAGAAAGCTGCATCAACCTACATATTATCATAATATCATTCATTTTGATGCAAGCAGAGAGATGGAATTAAAAGATAAATCTATACACAGCAAGGTATTTATCTACTCTGAGCACCAGAGTTATTGTATTTCTGATGGATAGGGAAATTCAAGGAGTATATTATGGATAGAAAGGATTTTTTTGGCATTACAGTCAAAAATATTTGTTTGGCATTGCTGTCAAAGGGAGAGATTATAACCATTATCACTTCAGGGAGAGACTATATCCATGGGAAAGATTATACATCAAGGAAATATTATATCCATCACATTATCCAAAGGGAGAGATGTAACAAGAAAGGAAGAGTACATACAAAGGAAGAGAATTTCTGATAGAGACATCAAAAGAAAAGAGAACACAGAAAAAGAACACATCACATCAGAGAAAGAAAGATTCTACATCTATCTAGTGAAGGGGTTGAAGAAAGAAAGAAAGCTGCAAGAATAAAATCTAAGTTATATTTACTGAGGACCAGATATTTGTATCAGTTATAGTACATAAGATTGATAGTTTAATAAACTTCAACTATTATATTTCATATTGTATTAGTAATAATATAGTGTGATAATGTAGTGTGTTTCCATCAATGCCAAAGGGAGATATTGATGAACTATAACTGATTGAATGTTTGAAGATATTAAGTTGATGACCGTTCAAGGCATTAAATCAGTTAATGTATTGTATTGTCATTGATGTCAACTTGATATAATCTGTATGGTCATGGACATACTGCCAAAGACTTCAAAGAACTGATGAATCAAAGTCTATGCTATCAGTAATGCATATAAGTCAAGTATTCACAAAGTGATTGTATACACCGATGGAATGCACATTGATGGTCAGAGTAAAAGAGAAAAGTCACAGTGTTACCCGATGAGCAAATGCACAACATTACTGATGAAGCAAAGTACAGTATTGCCCGATGAGAAAAGCACCAAGTAACCTGACAGATAGAATTATAGTGTTGCCCAACAGATGGAGATCCTGAAGACAACTGAAGTCACATTGACGAAACAGTCAGTTATCACTAATGACTAACTGAAGTGTTGACTAACAGAATAGAGAGTTTAGAAATGACAAAATACTTAGCTGTGAAGAGCTAAAAATAGACTTAACTGATACTTATCATTGTTTTAATCAACAAGATAAAGCTGAGGATAAGCAAAGGATTTAAAGTTTCTTTGTCCAGTTGGTAAGAAGATCTCTATGAGATAAAACTCAATTTTTGCTTTAAATCTAATTGGCGAGAATTGTGGATCACACCAAGATCAAGAAAGTCAAGAAATGGTGAAACATGTCTATAAAGAGACAAACCCAATTCATTACAAATTGAGTGGGGTGAACAAGAGAAGAGAGAATAGATGATGAAGAGACTCTAAAGGAGAAGAAAGGCTTCATTCATACTTGATCAACAAGCTGAGGAAACAGCTAGATTCTACAGACACCGACGAACAATAAAACAACATCACAAAGCAGAACAGTGTGGAGAAAATGTATAGAATTGAATATACTGATCAGAGAGGTAATGTACTTACAATAGATCTAAAAATATGCTATTCAATTTGTATGTGTGAACAAATCATTTTAATGTTTTAGTTTAACCATTGAAGCATCAAGTCTCTTAACCAAGCAGGACTTAAAAGTCTTTTGTAATTGAGATACATCCCAAGGAGTATCAAAAAGTTTGATCATAGAAACTAGCATTGGATATGCTTGATACCTATTGATAGACCAAGTGAGTGTTTGATCAAGGATGGTAGCATTAGAGGCCAGATACTAGGTGAAAAAATATCTTTTAAATCCTCTAACAAGGTCACACCTAACAGTGTGTTTGTAACCTTTAATAGGGTTGGCTCTTAACCGAGCTCACTTTAGAAGAGTGAAAATATTGGGTACCGGTCCTAGTGGTTTTTCCCTTAATAGGGTTTACATGTTAAAAATCCATGTGTTATGTGTTTATATTTCATTACTTTACTATTTTACATTTCATATATGCAATTCTGAATTGATCTGTATACTCTAGTTATTTACTGTGTTTTGGTAAATGAAAGACTGCTTATCGGTAAACATATAGAAGAAGGATTTACAAAGTATTCCGACAAGTAGTAATTGGTTATAAGTATTTCAAGGCATTCATCTTTTAGGATTGAGTATAACTAGAGGCTTAAAAGTGGTAATAAGTTTTAAAGGGTTGATTTAAGGATTAATTTTTGAGGCCACTGATTCACCGCCCCCTCCCTCCCAGGTTTTACTAACATCTTGGAGCATAGGATAGGATGTAATGGTTATATCATTATTATCTTTATGTTATGATAATTTAAATAAAGGGAACACATTAAATAAGGTTTTTATTTTATGTCTAGTTCTATCTTCAATTCAATTAAGAAATGCAAATAAATGATAAAAAGGAACTAGATTCTCACAAGTGTAGATCTTGATGACAACATTGTATGCTTAATATAGTTGATATTGTTGAGAGTTCACTTAGTCAGTCATTCAAGTAATGTGGCCCTACTTTAAATCTCATTTTAATTCTTTGTGTGTGAAGGGAACAAGAATCTCATGAACACAAATTTTGATGACAATATAATATTGTTGGAGATTTGTTGTTGTGGAGTTGATTGATTGTATGTTTGTCATTGATGACAACATATAATATACATTAGTGATTCTGTATGTACTTATCAAAATGATGATATCAAGCCTTGCATGGATATATTTGGATCGTAGACATGTTTAGTATATTATGTTCATACACATAGATCCATATATGATGTTTCAGTCAAGTTGTGTAATTCTATTATTGGCAGTTATAGTTCTGGAAGAGTATCTGTTCAGAGCTGAAGTATTTAATGTGTTTCTTGAGTTGTACCTATCTTCAGGATATGCATGTGTATATTCATGATTAGTTATTATTTAAATATTTTTGGTTATATACGCCTATCATGTAACATCAGGATCATGCTATTTGAGATGATTTGGTGAAGCCAACTTAGTGAAGCATCGTGTCTGTTCAGTTTGTGTTGCACAGACTTAATATTGTTTGCGTACTTAGTTAAGCCAACAAAGATGTTGTTGAAGTGTTTCCTAGAGCTGACATGACCCTCTACTTTAAAGAAGATACTTATAGCAGTTCATTTGTAAATGAAAAGTGTGAATGATACGAAAAGAGATAGAAAATGTACAAAACAAAATATCAGTTGTGGTTCATTCATCAAGAGTCTATGTGAAGAAGCAGTAGAATATTATAATACATTGGAACTGATCAAGACATCAGGTCTACTCTATAGTTCATCATCAGATATAGTACATATCTGTTCTTTAGAAGGTTGTAGCCTTCACCATTGAAGCAGTGAGCTTTTGGACAGTGAGTCCTCACCCCTAACAGGGTTATTTGTAAAAGACTCCTAACAGGATTAGAACCTTAACCAGGTCACTATACTTATTTATTTGTAAAGAAAAACTCCCAACAGGGTTGCAAGATCTTCTAACAGGGATTACTATAAACAAGTATAGTTCATTATGGGTACTAATTCCCACCAGGGTTTTTACCATTTGGTTTTCCCGTAATCAAATTGTGTGGTGTGTACTGTGTTATTTAAATGAGCATTTACTTTATTGTATTCTGAAGTTAATAAGAAGAAAGAATTTAAATTGGCTGATAACTGATTCACCCCCCCCCCCCCNGACTATTCTAACAATTGGTATCAGAGCCAAGTGCCTTGGAGAAGAAGCCTAACAGCTTAAGGTAGATTAGATGTCTTACTTTAGAAAAGAGAGCCCTAAGTTCGATGGAGAAAATTATCTGGATTGGAAAAACAAAATGATAACCCATCTAGAGTGTGTTGGTTTTGATATCTTTGAGATAGCCACACAAGAAGTTGTTATTCCATCTTTAAAATATCTATCAAGAGATGATTCTACTAGTAAACAAAAGGATACATTCACAACTAATGCAATTTCCAAAGAAGCCCTTATAAGCGCACTATCTGACAATGAATTTTCTAAGATCAAGAAATTAGGCAAGGCATACACAATATGGAAGTATTTAGAAGACATGTTTGAAGGAGATATTCAAGCAAAGAATGCACATGGGAAGACATGAAAAAAGAAATACAACAGCCTTGAGATGTTACCTGAAGAGAACATTAGAGCCTACAATCAAAGGATAAATGAAGCGGTCTCTGGAATCAAAAACAATGGTGGAGAAATATCAGAAGAAGATATAATGGACAATTTGTTAACTACCTTAACATTAGACTATGAAAACAAGATAAGTATTCTAGAGGAAACCATGAAATTCTCACAATACTTCAAGAGAGAGACTTTGATCAGCAAAATCTCTGCATTTGAGATATCAAGATTGAAGACTAGACCTAAAAGTGAAACAACTTTCAAAGCCTTAGTCCATGGTAAGAAATCCTTACACATCTCTAGCCATAATGAGAAAGAAGAAATTGATGAAGAACTAGAAGATATCATTGCTATGATTGCTAAAAGAGAAAATAAAGGAAAAGGAAAATATGAAGGATAGCTTCCATTCAAATGTTTTTCATGCAACAAGATTGGTCACTTTGCATCTAA
>MU227184.1:2638388-2672644 GCA_018584345.1 Thuja plicata
TGTGATTGGAACAAAGTGGATCTTCAGAAACAAGATGAATGAAGAAGGTACAGTAGTAAGAAACAAAGAAAGATTGGTATGTAAAGGATATGCACAGAGAGAAGGAATAGACTACACTGATACATTTGCCCCTATGAGAAGACTAGAAGCCATTAAATTATTCTTGGCCTATGCAACATTCAAAGACTTTAGAGTTTATCAAATGGATGTAAAATCATATTTTCTGAATGGTGACTTGAAGGAAGAAGTCTACATAGAATAGCCTGAAGGATTTAATCTTTCAGATAAACCAGACATGGTATTCAGATTGAAGAAAGCACTCTATGGTCTTAAACAGGCCTCAAAAGATTTTTATGAGAGACTTGATGGTTATCTTACCAAGATTGGATTCAAGAAAGGTGTAGCAGATTGTAACCTATTCACAAGAGAGACACCTGATGGATTACTACTAGTTGCCATATTTTTTGATGACATTATCTTTGGAGGTAATGACAAGCTTAGTGCAAAATTTGCAAAAGAAATGCAGAATGAATTTGAAATGAGCATGATTGGTCCTATAAAATAATTTTTGGGACTAAATGTAAAGCAGACAGATAAAGGTATATTCATTAATCAGTCAAAATATTTGAAGGAAATATTGAACACCTTCAAGATGGAAGACTGTAAGCCAGTATGCACCTCTATGATAACAGGAAGCAAGCTTTCAAAAGATGATGATTCCACAACAGTTGATAAGACATTGTATAAATCTATGATTGGAAAACTCATTTATCTAACTCAATCTAGACCTGACATATCTAATGCAGTTGGCATTGTTGGAAGATTTGTAGCTAAACCCAAGCAGAATCACCTAATGGCAATCAAGAGGATATTCAGATATCTAACGGGAACTATAGACTATGGTTTATGGTATCCTAAATCAGAGAATGTACAACTTCATGTGTATATAGATGCAAATTGGGCAGGATGTATTGATGATAGGAAGAGTACTTCAGGAGGAGAAATATTCTTGGAGATAGGTTGGTTTCTTGGATAAGAAAGAAGAAGAGCTATATTTCTCAGTCAATAGCATAAGCTAAATATGTTACAGCAACACTTAATTGTTCAACCATGGTTTGGATCAAGTAGATGGTTAAAGACTTTGGTATTCAGACTGATTATCCTATTGTGATTCACTGTGATAACACTAGCACTATCAACATGTCTAAGAACCCTGTGATGCATGCAAAGAAAAAACACATAGAGATCAAGTACCATTTTCTAAGAGAAAAGGTTGCAGACAAAAAAGTGAAATTGGACTATGTGAGCACCAAAGAATAGTTGGTAGATATTTTCACAAAGCCTTTATCAAAAGATACTTTTGAGTATCTCAGGGAGAAGTTGGGAGTAATTCCCTCTTCTAAGTCTGATTAAAGAATATAGGAAGAAAATTAGTCCTTTGTGACTAATGAATGGTTGACTACTCTACTTTTGGAGTAGTACCTGTGCTTAATGGTTTATGGCACCCTTTGCCATTGATGTCAAAGGGGGAGTATATAGAAAGGGGGAGTATATAGTAAGGGGGAGTACAAAAATAGTAAGAAGAATTGAAGCAGTTTAGAGGAATATTTGATGAGGATATTGAGAAGATTGTAAAATAAAGAAGACACCATGTGTTGAAGATGTTTTTAATATCATATGTTTCCATCAATATCAAAGGGGGAGATTGTTGGAGATTTGTTGTTGTGCAGTCGATTGATTGTATGTTTGTCATTGATGACAACATATAATATACAGTAGTGATTCTATATGTACTTATCAAAATGATGATATCAAGCCTTGCGTGGATATATTTAGATTTTAGACATGTTTAGTAGGTTATGTTCATACACACAAATCCATATATGATGTTTCAGTCAAGTTGTGTAATTCTGTTATTGACAATTATAGTTCTGGAAGAGTATCTATTTAGAGCCGACGTATTTAATGTGTTTCTTGAGTTGCGCCTATCTTCAGGATATGCATGTGTATATTCATGATTAGTTATGAGTTAACTATGTTTGTTTAAATGTGCCTATCATGTAACATCAGGATCATGCTATTTGAGATGATTTGGTGAAGCTGACTTAGTGAAGTGTCGCGTCTGTTTAGTTTGTGTTGCATAGACTTAATATTGTTTGTGTGCTTATTTAAGCTGACAAAGATGTTGTTGAAGTGTTTCCTAGAGCCGACATGACCCTATACTTTAAAGAAGATACTTATAGCAGTTCATTTGTAAATGAAAAGTGTGAATGATACGAACAAAGACAGAAAATGTATAGAGCAGAATATCAGTTGTGGTTCATTCATCAAGATTCTATGTGAAGAAATAGTAGAAGATTATAATACATTGGAACTTATCAAGACAGTAGGTCTACTCTACAGTTCATCATCAGATATAGTGCATATCTTTTCTTCAGAAGGTTGTAGCCTTCACCATTGAAGCAGTGAGCTTTTGGACAGTGAGTCCTCACCCCTAACAGGGTTATTTGTAAAAGACTCCTAACAGGGTCTGACCCTTAACCAGGTCACTATACTCATTGCTTTGTAAAGAAAAACTCCTAATAGGGTTGCAAGATTTTCTAACAGAGATTACTATAAACAAGTATAGTTCATTGTGGGTACTAATTCCCACCAAGGTTTTTACCATTTGGTTTCCCTGTAATCAAATTGTGTGTTGTGTACAGTGTCATCTGAATGAGCATTTACTTTATTGTATTCTAAAGTTAATAAGAAGAAAGAATTTAAATTGGCTAATAACTGATTCACCCCCCCCTCTCAATTATCCTTTGGGACTATTCTAACAAATATGCTTAATATAGTTGGTATTGTTGAGAGTTGATGTAGTCACTCATTCAAGCAGTGTAGCCCTTTACATTTGCAATCTAATGTTAACTCTTAGAAATTGCTTGAGGTAATGGTTGAATTAGAAATTTGGGATAAGAATGATGGATGGCCTTGACTTGACCTTGTATAATAGAGGTAGGGGTTTGATTCATTTGCAAGATACATGAGAAGCTTATAGATGACTTGTGATTGGTGTACATGATTAAAGAAAAGATTGGAAAGAGACAGAGGGTGGAGATTTTATTATTTTTCCTAGAGGGTGAAGATTGAAAAGTGGTCCTCTTGGAGCCTTGTGCTTGATTGACTTTGTATGTTTTAAACAAAGTGGCAAAGGAATGAGAAAATGCTTAGTTAGTTGATTAAATCTAATTTGTGTATTCAAATAATAGTGGGGAGGATTTTGCATGAATAAAATAAATAATATTGGTATGTGAATGGAAATGATGGACTACAAGGGGATCTTAAATAGTCATTTTTTAAAATTAGAAAAACTAATTGTGGATGAGAAATTGATGATAATTACACTCAAAATTTGGAGACGTATTAAGAACAAGAGTTGTATTACTCTTAATATACTTTTTAAATTACTAATTTATTTTTAAAATAGTGGAGATTAAGGGACTAAAATAGGGGGAGCACACAAAGTACTCCTATATTTGTTTAAAAAAATATACCATAGTTTTTGGTGTGCTCTCCATAAAATGTTAATCTTTTTTTTGAAGTATTGAACAAAATTCACTTTAATGAAGATTTATCTAATACTATTTAGTTTATGCCTAATTTTTGTACGATTTTCTAATGAAATTTTTTTTTTTTTTAAATTTAAAAAGTGAGCACATCAAAAATAAAGAAATTGAGCATGTTGCCCCCTAAAATTTTTTAAGAACTAATTTAAAGATGTTTCTTTGAATGTGTATGGAATAGAGCCTAGAATGTGAGTAATTTGTTTCAAATTTCAATGAACTGATAAATAATAAAATCAAAAAATACTATACATAGGTTTTTGACAAAAAAGTCTAAGGCTCTAGCAAAATAAATTAAAGATCAAAACATCAACATATTTGAAATATAGAAAAATAGTATGTGGTTAGAAAGATAAGAGGGCTCACTATTATTGTTGTTTTTTTTAATATTTAAAAATGTACAACCTTAATGAATAGCACGCTCAAAATTTAGTCATTTTTTAATATTTTACAAAAAAACATGCCTTTGGGTGTTGGTATTGAAGTCTAACCCTTTAGGTGGGATGCACAAGGAAAATCCAACCCTAAGGGTTAGAAATATGTCACTTCCTACATCTTTTTGGCTTGACAAAATTAATGAAATAAACCTTTTTTCTATGTTAATTAGTTACCTTTAATCAATTTAAAATGAATAAATTTATTAGAATAATGATTGAAAATGAAAAGGTGATAAATAACATTACTATATTACTATGTTTCTCCTATCATGAGCATGCTTTGGCTATAATTTTCAGAGCTAACCTATTGACATATGAATGAGTCTGATTGAGTGCAGATATGAGCTCAAGGCAAGAACATAGTTGAGGAGAGGAGTCTATCCATTTTGTATATGGTGGACATGATGGATACCTATCATACTTACCACATATTTTCATGTAGAACTTGCATTAGAATGACATAATGAATATTTCTTGAAAGATTTATGATGCTTTTATATGATCTTTATTGCACTATTTCACTTAGTATGAGAATGAAAATAAAACTATATATCTCATTTGCATCCATGTATTTACACCTATATGATTTTTTTTTTATGACAAGTACATGCCAATTTCCTATGAAAATGAAATTTGATAGCTTTAATTTCATTAGAATGTTTATGGTCATATATGTTCATTCAAAAACTACATACTTGATGTATGTATGTATGTGTGTGTGTGTGTGTGTCTATATATATTTGTGTGTGTGTGTGTGCGTTTGTGTGTATTACATGTTTGTGTATATAGAAGTACTTATATATACACATATATACATATATATATATATACATGCATATATACATACATATATATGTATGTATACATACACATATATACATTCATGTATATGTACATATACATACACATACACATACACATACATATACACATACACATACACATACACATACACATACACATACGCATACATACATTCATATTATATACATATATACATAGCAACATACATTTCAATATGTACGTATATATGTAGTGAATATGCATATCGATAAGGACATAGATATACGTATCATTACAAGAGTCAATTTTTATACAATTACTAAGTCTCGATCTAGCTTAGAGGTTGATATGTTTTGAGAACAAATGTTCACTTCATAGCATAAGTAATGTCCAATCAAAATTGAATCATTGTATTACCTTAAGTACCGAAATGATATGGGTTATAAGCATTAAAGGTGGCCTATAGTTAGGCACATATAGGTGTTGGTGTCCTTAACAACCATAATATAATAATTTTGGCAGAAAACCATGACATTAAAAATGTAGCACACTAAAGGAAAAAAATTGATATCCTTCAAATACGAAAACATGGGAAATATTCTCCACTCAGCTAAATGTATTGACATTCAACAATTACAGACTAAAAATAATTACTCATGAAGGTTATTCTTAGCATTCAAATGCATAACAAAGGAAATAAATTCATTTGATAATAACACACATTTGAAATATTAAAATAGAGAGCATTTCTTTTCTAAGACAAGGGTTTGTTTACCGGTTAATGCATGATTTTATCACAACTTTTGGGTAGTATTAGGTTATCTAAATGATGATTCAGTAGGTATAAGGGAATACAATACTATCATCATAGAAGAAGGAGTCTTTATAGGAACAAAGAAGAACAAATTAGTATGTAGGATTTAGGCTAGAGGATTTCACCTCACCTCTCATATGTTTTCATTGATTTTTACCACAAACTGCCACATATAGCCAAGTAGGGTTTATTCCTCTATATTTATAATGGAATTGTTATGTGAGTTTCATTTAAAATCTAATCTAATGATTAAATCATTTGAATCTTATCTTTATGTTAGGAATAGTCCCAAGAGATATCTAAGAGGGGGGGTGAATCAGTTATCTACAAGATTCAATTCTTTTTCCAATTAAGTACAGAATAATTTTAAACATAAACTCAACAAGATAACACAGAAATGAACAAAAAATTTTTGGTAATGGGGAAAACCAAATTAGGTAAAAACCCCAGTGGGAATTAGCACCCACAAATAATTGTACTAGTTTATAATGATCCTTGTTAGAAGATCTTGCAAACCTGTTAGGAGTTGATCTTTACAATGCAATAAGTACAGAGACCTGGTCAAAGGTTGGACCCTGTTAGGAGTCTTTTACAAATAACCCTGTTAAGGGTGAGGACTCATTGTCCAAGAGCTCACTACTCAAATGGTGAAGTATGCAACCTTCTGAAAGACATATATACACTATATCTAAAAATGAACTATTTTTGTAGACCTGTTGTCTTGATCAGTTCCAGTGAATTGTAATCTTCTTCTGATTCTTCACATAGATCTTCAATTGATGAATGATGTAGACTTGTTGTCTAACTTTCTGCTCTGCTCTGTCTTATTCTTTCTCGCTTCATTCACACTTTGCAATCACAATTTAACTTCTATAATTATCTTCCACAAGGATAATGTCATGAAAGTTGTAGGAAACACTTCAGTAAATTTTTTGTCAGCTTTACTACGTACACAATCAAATTTAGGACCATGCAACTCAAAATGAAGATGCATTGCTTCTCATAGTCGGCTCTACCAAATTAACTTAAATATCACACTTTTTCTAAAACATGTTTAGCACCTTTGGATAATAATCATTAACTCATAACTAAATATGAATACAAACACGCATATCCTAAAGATAGGTGCAACTCAAGAAACAATGTAAATACGTTGGCTCTTAACAGATAATCTCTAGAAATTGTAACTGCCAAAACATATTAACATAACTCAACTGAAATTGCATATCTGAATCTGTGTGTATGAACATTACATCCAGAGCATGTCTACAACATAGATGTAAACATGCAAGGCTCCAAAATATCTGTACTAATAACTTCTCATAGGACACTATTGTATATTATATGTTGTCATCAATGACAAGCATACAATCAACTATTTGCACATAAGAAAATCTCCAACAATATCCCCCTTTGACATTGATGGCAACATATGATATGAAAAAAACCATCAACCCAAAATATCTTCCTTCTTTTTACAATCTTCTCAATATCCTCATCAAAATCTCCTCTTAACTACTACTCTCTTATTACTATACTTTTCATTACTGTATACTCCCCTAGCGTATATTCTCCCCCTAACTATATACTCCCCCTTTGACATAAATGGAAAAGGGTGCCAAAAAAAATTAAGCACAAGTACTACTCCAGAAGTAGAGTAGTCAACCACTCATCAGTCACCAAGGACTGATGCTTTTGCTGCAAGTTCTAATCAGACTCATGAAAGGGAATTACTCCCAAATTCTCCCTGAGATACTCAAAAGTATCTTTTGATAAAGGCTTTGTAAAAATGTCTGCTAACTATTCTTTAGTGCTCACATAATCCAACTTTACTTCTTTGTCTGCAACTTTTTCTCTTAGAAAATTATATTTGATCTCAATGTGTTTTGTCTTTGCATGCATCACAGGGTTCTTTGACATATTGATAGTTCTAGTGTTATCATGGTGAATAAAAATAGGATAATCAATCTAAATACCAAAGTCTTTAATCATTTGTTTGATCCAAACCATTGTTGAACAATTCAATGCTGCTACAACATACTCAGCTTCTTCTATCGACTGAAAGATACAATGTTTCTTCTTGCTTGTCCAACTAACCAACCTGTCTCCAAGAAATACTGCTCCTCCTGAGGTACTCTTCCTATCATCAACACAACCTACCCAACCTGCATCTGTATACAAATGAAGTTGTATATTCTCTGAATTAGGATACCATAAACCATACCCTATAGTCCCCTTTAAGTATCTGAATATCCTTTTTATTTCCATTAGGTGAATTTGTTTAGGTTCAGCTGCAAATCTTCCAATAATGCCAACTACATTAGAAATATCTTATCTAGATTGAGTAAGATATATAATTTTTCCAATCATAGACTTTTATAGTGTCTTGTCAACTTCTATGGAATCATCATCCTTAGAAAGCTTGCATCCTATTATCATGGGGGTGCTTACTGGTTTGCAATCTTCCATTTTGAAATTCTTCAATATCTCCTTCACATACTTAGAATGATTTATGAATATACCTTTGTCTGTTTGTTTTACATTCAATCCCAAAAAATATTTGATAGGTCCAATCATGCTCATTTCAAACTCACTTTGCACCTCTTTGGCAAATTCTACACTATGTTTAGCCCATCATGTGTCTCTTTCATGAATAAGTTGCAATCTGCTGCACCCTTTTTGAATCCAATCTTGGTTAATTAACCATCAAGTCTCTCATACCAAGCTCTTGGGGCTTGTTTAAGTCCACAAAGGGATTTCTTTAATTTGCATACCATGTCTGGTTTGTCTGATAATTTGAATCCTTCAGGTTGTTCTATGTAAACTTCTTCCTTTAAGTCACCATTCAGAAAGGCTGAGTTGACATCCATCAGATATACTTTGAAGTTCTTGAATGTTGCATAGGCCAAAAACAACTTGATAGCTTCTAGTCTGCTCACAGGCGAAAATGTATCAGTGTAGTCTATTCCTTCTCTCTACGCATATCCTTTACATACCAATCTTGCTTTGTTTCTTACTACTATACCTTCTTCATTCATCTTATTTTTGAATATCCACTTTGTACCAATTACATTTTTGTCACAAGGTCTAGGGACCAGTTCCCATGTATCATTTTTTATTATCTGATCTAATTCTTCTTTCATATCTTTTTGCCAATCTGAATCATTGGATGCATCTTCAACACTTAAAGGTTCAATTTGTGAAAGTACACATACCTCTTCATCAACTGTTAAACCTTTGGATTTAGATCTTGTCAAAACTCTACTTCTCTGATCTCCAATGATATCTTCCTTTGAATGGTATCTATTTGTGAATTTTTGAACTTTAGGTGTGACATCTTCATCTATAATTTGTGATTCCTCTTTTATTGTTTTAGGGTCATTGTATGATACATCAATACAATCAAAAATTTCTTCAATAATTGTTTCTTTACTACTAGGCCTGGGTTCATCTTCAATCATAGGTTTACAATCATAGTATCTTTCTTGAATCATGAAATTCTCATCAATCTTCACATGTGTACTTTCAATTATCTTATTCAGTCTCAAGTTAAAACATCTATATGCTTTGCTTTTAGTAGAGTAACCAAGGAAAATACCTTCATCACTTCTAGCATCAAACTTACCAACACCATCATCTCTCTTGATGTATCACTTGCTTCCAAATATTTTGAAGTATTTTATTGTAGGTACATTACCAAACCAAAGTTCATAAGGTGTCTTATATGGGCCTAGCCTTAGTTGTATTCTATTGATAGTATAGATTGTTGTATTGACTGCATCTCTCCAATAGGTGTATGCAATTTTTCCTTCTATCATGATAGTGCGTGTTGTGTCAATTATGATCCTATTTCTTCTTTCTACAATCCCATTATGTTGAGGGGTTCTAGGAGTACTCAACTATCTTTTGATTCCATGTTCTTCACAATACTCATAAAACTGGTCAGAGGTGAATTCTCCTCCTCTATCTGATCTCAAACATTTTAGTTTTAATCCAGACTCATTTTCAACTTTAGCTCTGAATATTTTGAACTTCTCAAAATATTTTGACTTATCCTTTAAGAACGCAACCCACATCATCCTTGAAAAATCATCAAAAAATAAAATAAAATACCTTTCTCTGTAGTATGATCTTGTTTGAGTAGGGCCACATAGGTCTATATGCACTAGATCCAGTTTATTTTTTATTGAGTTCTACTTGTTTCTGAATGAGCTCCTTACATGCTTTCCCATCACACATTCTCTACACATAGTATCAACTGGTCTTGCAATACTAGGAAGATCTCTTACTGCCTTTACATTGCTTATATTTACTATGTTGTCAAAATTGATGTGATAAAGTCTTTTGTGCCATAGCCAACTATCATCTACTTTTTCAACAAAACAACTTACTTATAAATTGAGCTGAAAGACATTACCTTTAGTCTTAGAGCCTGATGCAATCATATCTCCTTGTTTTTTATTAATGATGCACTTTTTGTCTTTGAATTCCAACTGATGTCCTTTGTCAAGAAATTGTTCAACACTCAGTAGGTTATGATGTAAACCATCAAGATAAATAACATCATCTGTGTTGTTCTTTCCATCTAAGGTAATAGAACCTCTTCCTATGATAGGTTTGGGAGTGTTATCTCCAAATCTAACCATACCACCCTTGCACTTTTGTATTTGTACAAATCTATCTTTGTCTCCTGTTATGTGATGTGAGCATCCGCTGTCAATGATCCAGTCAGCTCTGATGTCTACTTTGGAAACTAATGCTAGCTCTTGTGCTTTCTTTTCATCTTCAATGTCTATTTCTTCAAGCATTTTCTCAATGTCTTTAATGTAAATGAATCCAATTTCATCTTCTCCTGAGTCATCATCAGTTACACCATCTTCAACATGATAGCATTCCTTAGTATATTTGGGCTTGTAATCTGATCTGAACTTCTTGACTCTTGTAGGACACTTGGATGCAAAATGGCCAACTTTGTTGCATGAAAAAAATTTGAATGGTATCTGTCCTTCATATTTTCCTTTACCTTTCCTTTCTTTCTTGGCAATCATAGCAATGATTTCTTCTAGTTCTATATCCACTTCTTCTTTCTCATTATTACTAGAGCTGCTCAAGAATTTCTTACCATGGACTGAGGCTTTGAGAGTTGTTTCACTTTTAGGTTCTGTCTTCAATCTTGATATCTCAAATGTAGATATTTTTCTGATCAAAGTCTCTCTCTTGAAGTCTTTTTAAAATTGCATAGTCTCATCTAAGATATTGATCTTGCTCTCATAGTCTACTGTTAATGTAGTCATTAGTTTGTCCATTATGTCTTCCTCTAAAATTTCTCCACCATTGTTTCTGATTCCTGAAACTGCTTGATTAATCCTCTGATTGTAAGCTCTGATGTTCTCTTTAGGTAGCATCTCTAAGTTTTTATACCACTTTTTCCATGTCTTTCTCCGTGCATTCTTTGATTGAATATCTCCTTCAAACATATCTTCTAAATACTTCCATATGGTGTAGGCTCTGTCTACTTTCTTGATCTCAGAGAATTCAATGTCTGATAATGCACTTATAAAGGCTTCCTTGGAAATTGCATTGGTGGTGAATACCTCCTTTTGTTTACTGGTAGCATCATCTTTTGCAAGGTCTCTCAGAGAGGGAACAATAACTTCTTGTGTGGCTATTTCAAAAATGTCAAAACTGACACACTGTAGATGTGTTATCACTTTGTTCTTCCAATCAAGATAATTCTCTCCATCAAACTTAGGACTCTCTTTTATGAAGTATGCCATCTGATCTACCTTAAGATGTTAGGCTTTCTCTCCAAGGCACTTGGCTCAGATACCAATTTTTAGGAATACTCCCAATAGATAACTAAGAGGGGGGGGGTGAATCATTTATCTACAAGATTTAATTATTTTTCCAATTAAGTACGTAATAATTTTAAACATAAACTCAACAAGATAACACAGAAATGAATAAAACAATTTTGGTAATGGGGAAAACCAAATTAGGTAAAAACCCCAGTGGGTATTAGCACCCATAAATAACTGTACTATATTATAATTATCCTTGTTAGAAGATCTTGAAACTCTATTAGGAGTTGATCTTTACAATGCAATAAGTATAGAGACCTGGTCAACGGTCAGACCCTATTAGGATTCTTTTACAAATAAGCCTGTTAAGGGTGAGGACTCATTGTCCAAGAGCTCATTGCTCAAATGGTGAAGGTTGCAACCTTCTAAAAGGTAGATATACACTATATCTAAAAATGAACTGTTTGTGTAGACCTATTGTCTTGATCAATTCCAGTGAATTTTAATCTTCTTCTGATTCTTCACATAGATCTTCAATTGATGAATGATGTAGACTTGTTGTCTAACTTTTTGCTCTGCTCTGTCTTATTCTTTCTCGCTTCATTCACACTTTGCAATCACAATTAAACTACTATAAGTATCTTTGACAAGGATAAGATCATGACGGTTGTAGGAAACACTTCAATAACTTGCTTGTCAGCTTTACTACGCACGCAATAAAATTTAGGACCATGCAACTCAAAATGAATAGACGCGTCTCTTCACATAGTCGGCTCGACCAAATTAACTCAAACATCACGCTTCTCTGTTAAAACACATTTATCACCTTTGGATAATCATCATTAACACATAACTAAACATGCATACAAACACGCATATCCCAAAGATAGGGGCAACTCAAGAAACAATGTAAATATGTCAGCTCTTAACAGATAATCTCCAGAAACTGTAACTGCCAAAACAAATTAACATAACTCAACTGAAATTGCATATCTGAATCTACGTGTATGAACATTACATCCAGAACATGTCTACAACATAGATGTAAACACGTAAGGATCTAGAATATCTATACTAATAATTGCTCACAGGACACTGCTGTATATTATATGTTGTCATCAATGACAAACATACAATCAACTATTTGCATAGAAGAAAATCTCCAACACTTTATTTATAAATATTTTGATAAGAAGGAAACTTATGGTGGAAATTTTTTATAAATATATAAAATTATGTATATATAAGTATTCCATATATGTATGTATGTTTTCAGCTATTGAAATGAATCTGAGATATAGGAATGCAAATGAATCAATATCTAGACTAGTACTAAAACTCTAAATTTGAAAAAGAGAAAACCTAGACAAGAAAGGATAGAGTTGACAAATAAAATGAAACAGAAACCCAATATCATATTCTCCATGATAGTTGGTTAGTCTCTACTGAAATTGTTTTCTTCCTCTTCATTGCACCTTAAAGAGGGGAAGAAATCAGTTATTACTATCATATTAAATTGAAAATTAGAAATACTTAGATAAAAATCTACATTAAAAATTAGACAAACAGAAACAAATATGTTTATTGCAAATTAAAATATGATTTATTTATTTTATTGGAATAACTATTGAATTTATTATGTTTCTTAAAAATGTGTGCACATATATTTATATATAAAATGCTAGATGTATTATATATACATATATTTGTCATACCTTCTTTATTGTATTATTATTCTTTGAAATAAAACTTGCATTATTTCATTATCTTGAATTCTTATTAACAGTCATGTACTGAAATGTAACAAATTCATAACAATGATCATGCATATATTCATAATAGTCATGTAGTGAAATATATCATTTTCTTGCATTGAATGGTCATGTAGTGAAACACATATATCATTTTATTCCATACTCAAAACATGATATCATCATAGGAAATATATATTTTCATAGACTCATGGAAATATGTGTGATTGTCTTGATTATGTGTATGTGAAGCTATATTTTTGGGAATGGATGTCAAATTTATAGATACTAACTAGCTTGCTTGCACTTGCTTGATTAGGCCTCTCTGAGTTATTAATCCTTCCAAGATCCTATCCCCAACTCCTAGGATCCTCTAATCCCTCTCCAACCTTGAGTAGGACCTCTTCAATGCCTACCCTTAAAGTGAAAAACTCTTGTGCTTCACTAGGGTATCTATCTCCATTAAGAAACCAACTTCCTAGCTCCTCTAGCCTCTATCTAATGTCTCTTTTTACTCAGTTGTCTTGATAAGTGTTTGCAGGGGTTCTAGTGTCTTCTACCATTCCTTTCAACTCCATATTGATCCCTTTGGTTTGGGGTATTAATCACTTTTACATTGAGTTCAAGATTCTGCTTCAATTAAGCTAGTAGCCCTATTAGGTCTCTATTAGGCCTAATTCACTAGTTTTTGGATTTTCTTGGAGACTTTCATCAAAACAACCTCTGAAAAAATGTAGGATTTTGATACCCTTTATGTATTTACCTAAAATTTTCTAGGTCTCCCTTCCCCAACTTTTCCGTACATGTGATTCCTATATAATCAAGGGCTTTTAAGGCTAATTGGGATTTTTAGAACCAGTCAAGGATTCTAAGCTTAAAATTTTTAGATCATATGGATTTATCAATTCAAAATCCTCCTCAAGGGTCACTCCAAAAATATAAATATTCCTTACAACCTCTTGGACTCAATTCCACACTTGAACTCATGCATTCAAGACTCTTTTTCAACTGCAAACTCGTAGCCGGGTTTCACTGGACTCGCCTAGGGCTTTCTTGAAAAAATATAAACCTTCATTTCCAGGCCTCCACAAAGCATATGTACACTTTATAGAGGCTCCCCTAACATTTCCCAAAGGCCCATGATTATTCCATAGTATGGTTTCATGTGGGAGCCATTTCTTTACAATGCAGTCCTTGACAAGCCAACGACTGGCTAATTTACAAAACTACTCAAATGCAATGATAGAAACTTATAACCTACAAAAAAAAAATAAAACAATCCTAATTATGAGAATCCAACACAAAGATACTGGATTCAATCCATTGAAGCCAAATTTTATCAAAAATTTCTTAGACTGTTCAGAAACACAGAGATATAATGCAAAATAAACTAATTTCAAAAACTTGTAAATTTCTCCAACCTCAGGATTTGGGTTCCTTAGGGATTATATAACCCCTCCTCATTGGTGAAAGTGGTTTAGATACCAACCATGCTTTAAAACTTCCATATTCTCTTTGTTAGGACAATGTTGTCATGCAGCTTTGCAAAATTGCAAATGTTGTCATGACAACATTTTGACAACTTTTGCAATTTCAACTCTAACCTATTCAAATGACCTCCAATCTTCATGAAATGATAGATTAACATTGTATAAGCCATTTTAGGCTGAAATAAAATCTTTCCTAACCTATTTAGGTCTTTTTTCCCTAATACTAATGTCAAGCCTAAAAAGAGACTTAAACACAAAACAACTAACTTTAAATAAAGACCCCTCTAGATTAGATTAAGTCCAATTTAGATCTCCTAGACTCACAATCTAGATCCCATTAGAGTCCTAAAACTATCCTTGATCCATCTAGGGTAAGTAAAAGCCAAAATTGGATAGGGCCTTTAGCTAAAGTCCTAGGTGCTCTTGAACTATTCTCCCAAACAAAAAGAACTTAAGTCACCACTGAAGTGACCAAGTTAGGATCATTTCATAACTTTTGAAAATCCATCTCCTTGACCCATGTAGCCTCAGAATCTTCTTTCCCTTTCCACTTGATCAAATTCTCCCAATAGGTCCTATGCCTGGTCTTCTTTCTCACTCTTGAACTTAGTACCTTCTTTGTTGTTGGTGTTGAAGTGGAGGGTAACTGAAGCTCTTCTACTTGATTGATCACCTCTCTAAGAATTTTATTTAGATTAGGAATTGGACCTTTGTATAGTACTAGGTATGCTACATTGAAGATAGGATAAATTCCTATGTCCTCAAGGAGCTCCACCTTATAAGCATTATTTCCATACTTATCCAGAATAACACAGGGTCCCAACCTTCTCATTTTCAACTTGTTGGGTACTCACTCCTTCAATATTTATTTTTTCAAGTGCACCATTACAAGATCTCCCACTTGGAATTGAATATCTTTCTTTTTTTCATCAACTTTCTACTTGATCTTGGCAATGTTCTCTGTCAGTGACTTCTTGACTGAATTATGAACCTCTTTCATTGCATGGGAAAATTATTCTACATACCCACTCCTTGAGGTTCCATCTCCCAACTCTCTTAGCTCAATAATACCCCTTGGATGCATAACATAGACTACTTCAAATGGGCTTCTGCCAGTGGTCTTGTTGACTATATCATTATATGCATATTTATCTTGGTGTAGATTTGATCCCAAGTCTAACCATACTCTTTAGTGAGGCACCTTAGAAGGTTACCTAGGATCCTATTTACCACTCAGTCTGAACATCTATCTAAGGATGGTATATAGACCTAAAAGAAAGATTGGTGCCAAGCTCATGCCATAATTTTTTCCAAAAATGACTCATAAATTTTGAGTGTCTATGATACTATACTGAGGGGTATTCCATGAATGCGCATAACTTATTTGAAGAACAATTGAACAATCAAACAAGCATCATGGATAGTCTCGCAAGGTAAAAAATGTGTTATTTTACTTAATCTATCTACTATGACATAGATGCTATCATACCCCTTCTTTTTCCTTCATAAGCCAACCACAGAATCCTTGCTAAGACACTCCCTTGGTCTACTTGGAATGAAAATATGTTTATAGAGACCACCATTGGAAGATGTGCCCTTATCATTTTGGCAAACAATAAAACACTCTACATACTTCCTAACATCATGATTCATTATTGGCTAGTAATAGTATCTTTGAACTAACTCTTGAGTCTTATTGACTCTAAAATGTCTAGTAAGGGCTCCATTATGCTTTTCTTGTATCAAATTTACCCTCACTGACCCTCTAGGCACACAAAGCTAACCACCTCTAAACAAAAATTCATTTTGCAAGGTATAGTCAAAGAAATCACCATGAAAATGATTTTGGTTCTCCTTGCATATCATGTAGGCCTCTGCAAATTCTCCATCCTCTGAGTATAGGTCCTTGAAACTATCAATCCCATTTTTTTTCAATTGAACCTCTTGTACTGTCAAGAGTCTTCTTCTTAGTGCATCAACAACTTTATTCTGGTTTCCCTTCTTATGCTTGATGGTGAATGTATATGCTTGCATGTACTCCATCCATTTCATATGCTTATGACTAACTTTGTCTTATGAATTAAGGAAACTAAGGGCCTAGTTGTCTGTATAAACTACAAATTCCTTAGGAAGGAAGTGGTGTCTCCATTTCCTTAAGGCTTGGACTAGAGCATACAACTATAGGTCATATGAAGAGTACTTCCTCTTTGCATCAATGAGCTTCTCACTTTTAAAAGCAATTGGTCTTCCCTCTTGGCTCAAGATAGCCCCTATGACAATGTTTCTAGCATCAAACTCCACAGTAAAGATTTTCTCAAAACTAGGGAGAACTAAGATGGGTATAGTAGCTATCCTCTTCTTCAACATCTCAAAACCCTGATCTTCTTTATCATTCCATTGGAACTTGGTCTTCATACCACCCTTGATGGTGTCTAACATAGGTTCACATATAGCACTAAACTACTTAATGAACTTTCTATAATATTGAGCTAGACCATGAAATATTCTCACCTCTATGGAAGCCTTGGGAGTAGGCCAATTGATGATTCCCTCTACCTTCCTTGGATCCATTTTGAGATTCACATGTGACAATACAAAACTAAGGTACACTATTTCCTTCTTCATAAACTCACACTTGTCCAAATTTATCATTAGGTTTTCCTCATGCAACTTTTTTAGCACAACTTGCAAATGTTTAAGATGTTCTTCTCTAGTCTTCCTAAAGATCAAGATATCATCAAGATATAAAACTAAAAACTTACCAATGAAGTCCTTCAACACTTTGTTCATTAGCCTCATAAAAGTACTAGGGGAATTAGATAGCTCAAATGGCATAACAAGAAATTCATACAAGCCCTCAGTTGTCTTGAAGGTAGTCTTCCACTCTTCCCTTTTTTTGACCCCTATTTGATGGTAACCACTCTTGAGGTCAATCTTGGTAAAGTACATGGAGTCCCCTAAACATTCCATTAGATCTTCTATCCTTGGGATGGGGAATCTATACCTAATGGTAATTCTATTTATTGACCTAGATTTAGTGCACAAACTCCAAGTACCTCCCTTCTTAGGGGCTAAGATAGTAGGAACAACACATGGACTAATACTTCTCCTAGTCAAACATTGGGCTATAAACTCTTGGATTTGTTTGGAATCTCCTCATTTTTTTGAGGTGTCATTTTGAAAGAAACTTTAATAGGAAGAGTGGCTCCTAGGATAAAATATATTTGATGGTTGATGGATCTTTTAGGGGGTAGGGTAGTCAGTTGTCCATCACTTACTACGTATTGGAACTGCTTCAACATCTCTTGAATATCTATAGGAAATTTTGTCTTCTCTTCTTTGGGATTCAACATTAGTGCACACGCTACTCCTTCACCTTCCTCTAGAGTCTCCAATAATTATTTCTCGCCTACTAAAATAATATTAGGTCCTGTTGACCTTTCTTCCACTTCTTCTAACAAGGAATGTGTCTTGAAGGTAACTTCATCCTTCCTGAATGAATAGGAATTCTTGGCCCCATCATGCATGGCTTGCATATCAAACTGTTAATGCCTTCCCATGTGGAGATGACATACATCCATTGGAAAGACATCACATAGGACTCTGTCTTAATACCTCAAAATGGTGAAGTCTACCCATGCTTTCGTATTAACTAGGACATATTGCCCCTTGTTCAACCAAGTGACTCTGTAAGGATTTTTTTGAGTAATCCTTTTCAATTTAAGTTTAGTAATGGCCTCCTCTAACACAATATTTTCAGTTTACCCTGAGTCAATAATGACTTTGCAAACTTTCCCCATGATTTTGCATTTCATTCTTGTTAGGGTTGGATTATACTGAGAGGGGGGGTGAATCAGTATAATAGAACTTTAAATAAATTATTATTCTACTTAACCATTAATCATACATTTGTAGTAAAGTAAAGAACATAAGTAAATGACACAGTACTCATAACACTATATTTGTTTACGAGGAAACCCTGGCCAAGGGAAAACCCCAATGGGGATGATACCCACAAGCATGAACTAAAGTATAATGTCCCTATAAGGAGACCTATCCATATTAGGAGATTAATATTACATAGTACATTTCCTTGTTAGAGGAATAACAACCCTATTAAAGGTTCACAACACCTTGTTAGGGGCCTCTGAGCTTACAGCTCTTACTATACAATTCAGTTACAAAAAGTTCTCAGTCATGAACAAAACAAGCGTCACTAATGCTTTGATAGTTCCTTTATAGTTCTTCAATGATCTCTATCTTTCTCTGCTCTTCCATTCACATATCTTCTCTCCAAAATAAATACTACAAAAATTCATACAATCTTTACCAAAAAGATCTTACGTATATATATCTCAACTTTACAAAGTCGGATCTCAATATGAATATTACAAATATTACTAGGTCGGCCTTCAATACAAAATAAATTTAATATAGTAAACATTAAATGCATAGTCAGCGCTCTTGTAAGGTCACAGTGTAGGCTATAAACAAGAAAAATACAACTTTGATTGCTTGGAATCCAAGTTATACTCCCTCAATCTTCGCTGTTGTCCAACTGCTCTATATCATTGTTCTTTTGCAGTCTATCTATCTTCAAATCCTTCTAACTCATCGTATACTTAACCAAATCCAAATTGATCTTAGGTGGAGGTCATACATAGTTCATAATGTCTTCCTCTAATCTTGCTTTCCCTAATTCATCGATCTCTATCTTTGACATCAAAAGTACTTATGTATCTCTGCTACTATACTTAGTCAATTTTCTGAATCATCAAAACTTATCTTCAAAGTAATCAAAATTAAACCCATATGTGTATCCATAAATGAAAACCAAAAAGTGAATCATATTTACCAAATTTTATCACTTTCCAACAATCTCTCCCTTTGGCATTGATGGCAACACTTAACAAAAAAATGACTAAGTGTTCCAACCAATCAAAAAACTGTCTCTTCTTATCCTTATCTCTTCTTCATATTTTTCTCTCTTTCTTTTATTATATTATATATTTATTTATTTTTCTTCTCTTCTCTATTTTTTTTCTCTTCTCCCCCTTTGACAAAAATGACAAAGGTGCATATAAAGCCATAAGTTTCAGTTCTTGCTTACCAGTTTCAGAATATCCTGAAAAGAGTCTTCCAAAAGTTTCACTTATGTGCTCCATGTCTTGAACAATATCTGAATGATTTGAATCAAACCATTCATTGCAAATGATGTAGTTTTAGCCCCTTTCAATTCTATGGGTAAACTTGTAGTCAATGAATCTGCAACTTTCTCCAAATCCGAGAGATGAGCTTCAAGTATGGATAACTTCCGAGTGACAAAGCTCCTCAACAAATTAAATATTTTCAATACTCTCTCTTTCTTATTTTCCAATACACTGAGTTTGGCCAATATCCTTTTAACTTATGTGTCTAGTTCTGTTGTGGATAGTGAAGATGTTCCACAACCATCCATCAAACTGTTCAAAGTTTCCCTTTCCTTGGAAATAATGTCCTCAAAATTTTGAATATGTCTAATCGGATTAATGCAATAGCTAAAATTTTTTATCCCATGTCCAATGTAGCTCTTCGCATTTTTCAAACAATTTTTTGTAATGCCTAAGTCCCATGTAATGGACTTGTAGACATATGTCAACTTCTTCTCTAAATGTCTTCTCTGTCGTCTCCTCTGCAATCTTCAACAAATTTTCATAGTGCCCATCAAATTCATCAAGTGTAATTTTCAAGTTCTCAATGTCATCTTTGTGTTGGAAAAATATAGGTACATGAAGAAATTTGGTCACACTATCAATAGCTCTAGTAATTAATTTTTCTTTCTTGTCTCCTTTCTGTTTAGATCTTTCCTTTTCTTTGTTCAATGCAGTAAATGCCAATTTTACCAATTCAAATTCATCCATGCTATCCACATTTATGTCACTGCTTGCCAAAAATGAAATAGATGGTGAGTTTGCCTCTTTCTTTTCATCTTCTTGTCGTTCCATCTTTTTTTCATCATGCATTTTCTACTCAACTTCCTCTTTCAATTCTACTTAATCTGCAATAGAGGTGTCCAAACTTCTTGCAAAGGGGTCCTTCTCATCTTGTGAGAGGTCAAGGGTCACTTCCACACCAAAGACATAGAAATATGGTGGAGGGTTTGCTTCACTTTTCTCTGTGGATGTCTCTTCCGCCTTTGATCTTTCACCCATTCCTAATTTTATGGGTGATGTGGTTTTAGAAGGTGAGGGCTTGCTAGAAGTAGAACTCATCAGAATCTTCTCTAATGTCTTCTAAGTTTCCTCAGTCACTTCATCATACTTCCTTGCCATTATTTTCAATAGTCTAACCTTGGTTCTTAATAGAGGTTTCAATTCTTTGAATACACTATCCCTTTCTTGTACTGATAACACAGGTAGCATGTTATAAATTTCCTTATTTCTGATTTGATCATACTCAATCTGTGCCAAGTGTTTTTTGTTCTCCAATTTTGCATACAGATTTATAGGTATACTTCCTTCAATTTCTAAAAAATTCTTCTTAAATGTAAGAAAATGCTCTATCACAATGTCTTCTATCTTCATCTTATCTGATTCCTCATACCTGTTATAGTATTTGTCAATTGTAACCAATTTACCTTTCTCTAGTGCTCTTTTCTCTATCATCTCCATGTCTGGTTTCCAAATGTGTTTTACTATTTTCTTCTCTTCTCTTGTTGTGGTTTGCTCTTCAGGTGATTTAGGCTTACTTGATCTTGTAACTCTAGGAGTGACATCCTTTGCTTTCTCTTTTTCTTTTTGTGGAGGAGGTGGACTATCTACCATAACTACCTCAGGATTGAAAGGGGCATCAATGCTTCCACTTGCTACTCCAAGAGAGCTCTCTACCATCTTCTTCTTGACTTCTTTCAATTCTTCTTTTTTTAGTCCAGCTTTTACACCGCAATCATGAATAAGGTTAGAAATCTTCCTTTTCCTTGGTCCTCTAGACTATTCCTCTTTCACCTTTGCTGATTTTTCTTCATAGGTTCCCCATATTTATTTTTTTGTATCAACTTCTAATGCAAGAACATGTTCTACTTGCATGGTGAGTACTTCAGAACTCACTTCATATCCCATGGGGTAGCACCATTTATTTCTAGGTGTAACTACTTCAAAACATACATAATCAATTTCAACCATGAAATAGATTGTATCCTTGTACTTTTCCACAATGTCCTCATGTAACTTGTATCTTGTCTTCATCTGTTTCTAAAGAATTTTGATCATAGAAAATAGTTCTCCATCTACCCAAGTAGTATTCTGCCTTTTGTAACTCTGTGAAATCAGTATTCCAGTGGGTACTCTATACTTCCAACCACTAGGGTGTAAACCAAGAAACTTGTGTTAAATATGAATGAACATATGCATCAACAATGAACCAAATCTGAAAGTTTTAGTTCTATCCTTCTTCACTAGCTTCACATTCTCAAGAAATTGTTGAGCCAAAACTTTGCATAGGTTATATTTTATGTTTTTCTTCACCATTCTCCATGCCATCATGATTACTCCAGCAGATACTGAATTAGGTATACTACTATAGTAGAATTTATATCCGAGTATCATGGAAATCAATCTCACATCTTGCTGAAAGATGTCATTTACTGTCATTTCCCTTTTGTCCCATTTAGAATGTGTTAGGGTGTTGAATTCTTTCTTCACATGCTTCTCTACAATAGGTATAAATCCAGTGTTGTCTAATCCAGTGATCTCATGAATTAGGTCACTACAAATTTTCATAGGTTGGTCACTAATCCATATGAACTGATCATGAACCTTGCTCATCAATATCTTAAACCATTCGTTTTCATCAAATTTGCATAAATCCATAATCTTCATTATGCTCAACTGACTAATGTGTTTGAATTCATCCTTCATGATTCCTTTTTTGGTCATATTTTCCATTTCAGTGAGTATTTCATCATCTCCCAATGTATCATACTTACAATGTATGTAAGCTCTAATGTCTTCTACGTGCAATATGCCTTGTGGGGTTTGTGAAAACACTCCTTCCATATCCTCTTAACAAGAATTATATGGATGTTTCTTGAATTTTCATCTAGGATGATCAACATCAAAAATGACAGGTGCATCCATAGGTAGATGATGTAAAATACCTTTCTTTCTCTGAAATCTGAGTGTTATGCTCCAATCGATCATGCACGGAAAATGTAGAATAGTTTGAATGCTTCTTCTCTCTGATCTCCTTAGCTCGCTCTTTGTCAAATGGTGAATAGATAGGTCATTAAATGGTGCTTTATACAAGTTAGGTTATAAATTTCATTTTCACTTTATTCAGATGCTAGATCTCACAAACACAATATACAAGTTGATTGATGGTGCGCTCTTAGGTATATAATCCATGATGTCAGCTTAGTTCACACACAAGCTCGCATGAGCTCAATCTAAAAATTTTAGGGTAGGATAAATTCTAATGTCTATATCCAATGCTCCCCCTAAGTCCATGATCAGCCAATTAGGTTGATTATGTCTTGCTACCTTCAGGCGAAGATCCAGTAGCATCTACTGACTCTCCCTGAACTGATGTCTCACTAGTTTCTTTAATCTTCCATATCTTACCACTATTGTTGTCTTCTAATTTCTTAAAAAAAAATTCAAAATCATTCTTCACATCTACAATACTCTTTCTAGTATCATTTCCATTCTTCTATGAATTCAAAGGAGGTGGTGTTCTTCTGTTATCTACTCCATTATACCTGCAAAACTTTTCTATATGTCCTGGATTATTGCATTTGTAACATATAGGAGGTCTTCTTTCCTGATTAACTTGTAACTTACTATACTTCACAATGTGTCCAATGTTATTACATTTGTATCATTTAGGTTTCATTATAGGTTCTCTTCCATTGTCTTTTCTATATCCTGATTGACTAGGTCTTCTGCATTCTGCTTTCTTGTGCCCATATCCATTACAGTTAAAACAATAACCAGAAAAAGTTCTGAAAGGGGCATTACCTCTGCAGTCTCTCTTCATGTGTCCAAATCTATTTCAACCAAAGCATCTACCTCTGAAAGGTATGATCTATTATTTAGGTTCTTCAATAGATGGTTTCACAGCATCAATCTTTTCATTTGATTTCTCTTCTTGATTCTTTGAACATTCGGCTTCATTGAAGCCAATACTAGTCATATCACCTTTAGGTTTCTGTTTGTCTAGTTGTTCATCAATCAAATCACTGCTGGTGTGAAGTTTCTCAATGTGATTCTTTGATTCAACAAGTTCACCTTTCACAATCTGATTGTATTTCTCCAATTCCAAGCATTTGTTCTTGTAGTTGTCACCCTCATCCTTCATTTGATTCAATGCACTATTTAAGGTTTCTTCAACTTTCTTCTTAGCATCCTTCTACATTTGTACTTCTATAGCCATAGACTTATTTTCAAGTTTCATAAGTTTCAATCTCTTGTTTTAGTTGCTTCACCTGATCTGAATTGTCCTTGTCTGAGTATTCTTTTATTTGGACCACAAGATCTTCTCTTTGACTTCTAGAAAGCTCAAGCTATTCTTTGAGTTTCTTTATAAATTTATCAACTCTTTGCATGTTGAATCTCAATTCTCCAATCTCTGATTTTTCTTTATCAAGGTCTTCAAGTGCAGCATCAAAGTTTTCTTGCAGCATGTCCAAATCCATTATGATCTCCCTCAAGTTGTTAGGCTTTCTCTACAAGGGCCAAAAGCTCTGATACCAATTGTTAGGATTGGATTATACTGAGAGGGGGGGTGAATCAGTATAATAGCACTTTAAATAAGTTATTCTTCTACTTAACCATTAATCATACATTTTTAGTAAAGTAAAGAACATAAGTAAATGACATAGTACTCATAAAACCATATTTCTTTACAAGGAAACCCTGGCCAAGGGAAAATGCCGGTGGGGATGATACCCACAAGCATGCACTAAAGTATAGTTCCCCTATAAGGAGACCTAGCCCTGTTAGGAGCTGAATATTACATAGTACATTTCCTTGTTAGAGGAATAACAACCCTGTTAAAGGTTCACAACACCTTGTTAGGGGCCTCTGAGCTTACAACTCTTACAATACAATTTAGTTACAAAAATTTCTCAGTCATGAACAAAACAAGCATCACTAATGCTTTGATAGTTCCTTTATAGTTATTCAATGATATTTTTCTTTCTCTACTCTACCATTCACATATCTACTCTCCCATATAACTACTACAAAAATTCATACAATCTTTACCAAAAAGATCTTACATATATATCTTTCAACTTTACAAAGTCGGCTCTCAGTATGAATATTACAAATATTACTAGGTCGGCCTTCAATATAAAATACCCATATGTGTTGCCATAAATGACAACCAAAAAGTGAATAATATTTAAAAAATTTGATCACTTTCCAAAAATTCTAAATAATGCCCTTCTCTGACTAGGCTCTTCTTTGACAAGTTCTTTGATGAGTGTTCTTATTATCATTAGATTTTCTCCATCTTATGACTCTAAAGTTACCTCTTCTTTCTTGTTACTATATGTCTCTTCTTGGACATAAATCACCCTTCTTTCACTTCCTTATGAAGTAGAACCCTTCTTTGGACATCTATAAGATGGATGTCCTAACTGGTTAAAGTGATAGCGCTTCATGGTTGCAAAGTATGACCCTCTTCCTTGGCCACTATTGCTTGAACCTTTACCTCTGTTATAACCTCCTGTACTTGAGCTACCTTCATGTTTCTCTGTCAAATTTTTCTCCCCTTGTGTCTTTGGTTATGTACTCCTACCTCCAAAACCTCCTTTATGGCCTCTGCTATCTCTTCCTCTTCCTTTGTTATTGTTTGAGTCTTGCTTCTTCTTTAATTTCTCTTCCACTTTAATAGCTAATTGATGACATATCTACACTATGGTAGGAGTCAAGATACTAAGCTCATCTTGAATATTCCACTTCAAGCCTTTCAAATATATGTCTACCTTCTTAGTCTCATCTTTAGCCACTCTAGATATCATGCACAATCTTTGGAACTCCTCTATATAAGTTTTGATATCTAACTCTTTTTGCCTAAGACTCTATCTTTTCTTGTGCAATTGAATTTCATAAACCTCTGGTACATAGACTTCTCTCACCTTTTCCACTATAGCTTTCCATGTAGATATTGGTCTCTTTCCTTATTTCTCCCTCTCATCTTGGATGACCTCCCCCAAGTGATGGAAGATCTCCTAAGTCTTTCTTTTTCTACTTTCACCTTTTGGGATTCACTTATCCCATCACATTCAAAGTGATTTTCAAGCCCCTCAATCCAATCCAGCACCACCTCTGGTTTCATTTTACCACTAAAAAAATAGGTATCCCCTCTAAATATTTCCCACTTAGGGGCTTCAATGTTTTGTGCAATGGTTATTCAGTCACGACAGGGTCTGGTTCAGGGACCTCATCCTTACTTCTTCAGTCTTTTCATCTACCTAATCTAGCTTCTACTCCAATTGAGCTAATCTTTCTATGAGCAATATGTTCTCCTCTTCTTTCTCATCTACCTTCTTGGATAAATCTACATTAGTCACCATTTTCTATTCTCCAACTAACTCTTCTAGTTGTAACATCAACCCACAAGCCTAATCTTATAGGCTCTGATACCAATCTGATAGATACTAACTAGCTTGCTTTCACTTTGTTTATTAAGCCTCTCTGAGTTCCTAATCCTTCCAAGATCCTATCACTAAATCCTACGATCCTCTAAGCCCTCTCCAACCTTGAGTAGGAACTCTTCAATGCCTTCCCTTCAGGTGACAAACTCTTGTGCTTCACTAGGGTATCTATCTCCATAAAGAAACTGACTTCCTAGCTCCTCTAGCCTCCATCCAATGTGATGTAAAGTAAATCTTTCTCTCCATCCCTACCTTCTCCTAGGGTCTTTACTAGGCCACTTCTCTAGCCTATTAGGGTCCTTCACAAACCCTAACTCACAAGTATTCAATTCTCAATCCTCCACCTCTTCAATTTGTCTACACTAATAATGAAATCAATTCAAACACCAACATACTCCATGGAGGTCTTCTTGCATATTCCACACCAAATGAGCACACATGACCAAAACTAGTCACCAATGGAGAGGAATTTTTATTCCTAGGGAATTGGATCCATGACAATGCTTATCAACATAAAAATGCAATCAAATCCTTATCAATTTCAAGAATTTGCTTCAATTTAAACAAAATAGGGCTATAAGGAATTAGGCCTTAAAACACACCCTTTGGCACATAACTCCATAATTTTCTCAACAAGGTAGAAAATAAATTTAATTTCCTGATACCCTTTTGCAAAAATCTTGGATTTATCTGGTCTCACTTCCCCAACCTGTCCGTACAGTGGGTTGCTATCTTTAGACCTAAAAACAAGGGTTTCCCAAAATACTAACAACATCCACAAGGGTTTATTCTTTCACCCCATCGAACTCCTCACCAAACATTTGTTGGAAACACTAAGAGGGGGGAGGTGAATCAGTGTTTAACTAATTATTTTATTTCGGCAACTTTATGATGACATTAATTTTTCCATTAGTACACTTAGTGAAAAACATTTATAGAGATCATTGGTACAAGCATTACCAGTGGACTATAAGTATTACCGGTAGATAGCGATCATACCCAACAGATCAAAGTGTCATGCGAAAATGCTAAGTATAAAATTGACCGACGAACACTGACAAGTGTTGCACCGACAAAGTGAACAGGACATCACCGATGGGTCAATAACATAACATGGAGATCATCACCGATAATACAAGTTTTGAGAAAAAAACTGATAGAGCATAGAAAAAGCATACCAGACGAACAATTCAAGAAAGGAACACTGATGGCAAAGAAAACCGATCGTCAGAACTGACAATCAGTTAGAGAACCCGCAAAAAGTGGATCTAAGTTTTACACATCAGGTAAAGCATTGTAATTCTATTTATAGAGTTTTAATTTGTTTTAAATCATAACCTAGGGTCAAGAAAGCTTTTTGTAAATGTTTTAAAGCATCCTAACGGATCTAAAACATATCTAACTAAAGATCAAGGTCAAGTTGTAAACCTTTGATCTAGAGTTAACTTGCGAAAGTGTGAATCAAGAATTGAGCTAAAATCTAGTATAAATAGATGTTCGATCAATTGTGAATTATGAATTCATTGTTGTTGATAGCCACGAAGACAATCTAAGGAGTAGAAGGAAGAATTCATGCAAAGTTCAAAAACAAATCACATCAGCTATCAAGAACACACATAGGCTACCAATGAGCAGACAAAGGTATTATTCAATCATGGAAAGATGATTACTCATACATAGGAAGCTTTATTGGATTTGTTATTAGCAATTGAAGATTGCATACATCATTAGATCAAAGACTTATGTAGTTGCATTCTAACAAGTGCATCACATCTAAAATCCTTTTGTAGAAGGTGGACTTAAGTGTTCTTTACAAATCTCTTAATAGAGTGCACACTTAACAGTGTTGCTAAAGCTTCAAACAAAGTAGATCTTAACAAGTCTCCACTATAATACTCCTAACAAGGTAGGTCATCAGAAGTGACCAATTGTAAGCCTTAATCGACCCCTTCTTATCTGCAGATAGTGAATTCTTGTGGGTAACAATCCCCATCATAGTTTTTACTTCCTAACAGGAGTTTTCTGCGATATCATATCTTATGTCATGTGTTATCTATTTTCATGAATGTTTATTTTATGATTACATACTAAAGAACTTATGATATGATTGCATATACATAAAGAAAGATGAACAGTTAGATAAGATAATTTACAAATTGATGATTAAGGGTTCATGGGCTAACCAAGAAAAGTTTTAGAGGTACTGACTCACCCCTCCCCTCTTAGTACATCACTCCAATATAATTCCAACAATTGGTATCAAAGCTAAGTCTCTTTCTTGAAAAGCTTAAATACTTAAGAGAAAATATCAGAACAATGGAAAAGTACAGACTGGACATGACTATTGAGAACGAGCAGCTGTAGATGCAGATAAACTATGAGCAGTATAAAGAGGTGAGAATCAAATTAAGAAAACTTCTCGATGAAAGAAAAATTATGGCAACCAGGCTGAATGAGAAAGACTACAAAGAATTAGAAATACAAGACTACTTTGATACAATAGAATCATCAATGAGCAAAGCTTCAGATGCATCAGTAGAAGAAATCACAAGTCTACAATAGGTCAATCTACATCTGACAGATCAAATCAAGATGCTACAAATTGGTCAAGAAACTCAAATGGTGAAAATGATTGATCTTATGAATGATGCAAGAAAAGCTAAAAATGAAAGAACACTATCCATTGATGATAGGAGGAAAATAACAGAGAAGCTACAAGAGAAAGAATCAGAGATTCAAAGACTAACTAAGCATCACCATGAGGTTACCAACCAGATTATTCTTATGAGTCAAGAAGAAAAAAAATTGAACATAGAACTCATTGAAAGAATATAGATCATCGGTGGGATAAAAGAAGAGAATGAAAAATTGAAGCATGAAATAAAAGTCCAAATTCAACATAATGAATTGATCAAAAAGGCTGAAGAAAGCAACAAAAGAATGGATGATTTTCTTGATGGACAGAGAAGAGTCAAAAACTACACAAGATTAGGGTACAACAAAAATAGTGAATCTTCTGATCAACCAGATCAAAGGAATGCTTTCACAAACCCAAGATCCAAGAATTTGTCATGCAATCACTATGGAAAACTAGGCCACACTTCAAACATTTATAGAAGAAAAATGAAAGGTATTTCTCAAGCACAATTTACTTTCATTGGTAATTGTTATAAATGTCAAAAGAAAGGACACAAGGCATATGAATGCATATCCAAAGTGACAAATCCAAAGAGGAAAACCTACATGGACAAGTACTGTCCTACCTGCAAGATGAATGGGCATACACATAAAGCATGCTGGAAAAAGAACAACAAGGCCTAGACACCAAAAGAAACTGGTGATAGCCACAAACCAACAAGAGTAGGTAACTTGTATGTTTGGGACTATAACACATGGGTAAACTACATAGCATGTGGAAGGTATGGTCATATTTCTACCAACTGTATGATAAAGTGGACCATAAGGTCAAGAGGTTGGACCAATCTAGGTATGGCATGTTTGCATTGTCATAAGGTTGGACATGTGATAAAAGATTGCAAAGACCGACTAACAGACACAAGTACACATCCCAATGGAAATACCATTAATGACATCAAGAGAATGAGAAACAAGATGTGGGTAAAATCCACAAACACTGAAAGTGTTGGATCAAGCAATGAAAATGGTGACACCCCATCCAATGGATCTGGTGACATCACTACATCCAACTAAAATGCATAAGTATGTATGGAACTATATTATGAAAAGTTATATTATACATTGGTTCCATTACACATAGTTCATATTGTAATATTAGCATGAATAAAAGATGTAATATATTGTTACTTGCTAAACTATTGAAAAGCAACCATCAGTTATTGGGCACAATTTGCATCGGTGAACACACATAGAAAATTTAGCACTACTTACCAAAATGTATCGGTCATTACAGAAGCTAAGTGTAAATCGACAGACATCGGTGAACCTTGAGTCAACAAAAGTTGTCTTTGCAACTTTATCGACAATCATCGATGAAGTTGCCAAAGCTACTAGCTACCCTAACACTTTTCACAGACACTGAAGATGTTATGAATGTCTCTACCAATGAACTTAGTCTTTATATATACCGATGAGTTGGTAAGCATTAATGACAACTTAGGGTACAAAAAGGTTATAAAAACCCGACGGGTAAACTCATTTTTGCACCCGCAATTTTTGAGTAGAGCAGAGCAGAGAAATTTCAAAGCAATTTGGAGAGTGACCCAGCAAGAATCAATTTGACTCAAAAGCATTCACATTCACAGGCAATCACGGAGAATCCGTAAGTAATCACATTCACCAATCACACTGTTTTATTTATGGAAAGCCCTAAATTTTTGCAAACACGATGGCATCGACTTCTAGAGTTGAGAAGACTAAGAAAGATAAGAAGAAACTATTCAAGCTTGTCAGCAAAGGCTCATGTGCTGAACCCAAGTTCAAGCTACATCCAGAAATTGCATCACAACCTAACAATTCTAGAGCATTCTCCAAAATCCCACCTAGGGTTTTACTGGTAGAGGATGTAAGGTCCTATATTCATTGCAAGATCTCAGAAATAGGAGATCTAGACCTAGATACTACCTATAGGGCACTATCTGATGACATTGGAAATCTCAAAGAAGAGCATAAACATATGGAAGTGAAGGGACTCACGAATGCACTGCATTTTCCCAAAGTTTTTAAAACTAAATGGATAAAGATTGTTCTTAGCATAGTTCACAACAAGACTTTATGGCTTAATAAGACAAAACCAATAACTAAGGATGTTATTCACGTAGTTACTGGTTATCCTAAAACCTATAAACCACAAGCTCACAAGCACCCATCCTTGGCAGAAGTGGAAAAACTGACTGGTGCTAAATCAAATAAAAGATCACTAAAGGTCAACACCATTACCGAAGTAGAGTTGAAGTTTGGAGCATGTGTTGTTAGATATAAAATCTTCCAAGCAAGTAGAATGAACAGCATATCAAGTACTGCTATGATTACATCATACAAGATTATCAAATAGGGAAAGAAGATGGATCTTGCAGAGATCTTGTTACATCAACTGCAAGAGAACATGTGCACAATAAGATCTTCAAGGACAAACACTTGTAAGTTTGGTTCCCTCATAATGTGCATATTCTTTTACTTTGAAGAATACTTTCCTTCCATATGAAAAGTTGTATGGGACACAAGCAGGCCCATAACCATTCAGATAGGTGAATTCATAGAATCACTAGGAACATATTTTGATAATGTTATGCATGAGTATTTCAAAACCATTAAGGAAATGCTACAAGCCAGAACAATAATTCCTAAAAATCTAATAGAGGAACATAAAGAGAACATATGTTTCATGGTAGATACTGACTTCACATACATACAAGTAGTAGTACCTAGGAAGTCATGGCTTACACGGTTAGAATATGAAATCAAGGCATGAATAGCCAAGGAGTGTACTGAGGAACTACTGAATGAGGCAGTGGACAACAAACAACTAATATTTGGCACCTATGAAGAGTCCAAACAAAAGATTAAGACAAATTTTTTTATTAAGAAAGTTGTAAAATAGTCAGGTAGAATGGTGAAGAATCTGAAAAAGAACCTAAATAAATCTTCTGAAGGTGAAGAAGAAAAGGAAGGTCAGAGGAACACGAGGGTAAGGAGGAACTCACTGAGGACCAGCTACCTATCGGTGATACAACAGAACAAAATGAATCAAAGGAAGAAAATTTTGATTCACCACCTCCTCCTCCACCTAAGAAGTCAAGAAAAAGGAGTCAAATAGAAAAGGATGCAACTCCTTCTCCCATTGTAAAAGGAAAGGTCTATAAAAGGAAACCTGAAACATCAAAGGAAAAACAACCAGTTAGGCAGCCTATCAAAAGGAGAAAATTTGTTTAGACAAATGAGGATTTAGAGGACACAGCTATGGATGAGCTTGACACTGCAATCAAACAAGAAAAGGAAACAACAAAGGAAACATCAACCACTGAAAATATTGATGAAATATGTAAGTACATCTCTGAAGCATCATCTATTGGACATCCTAAGATTAGGAAATGGTTGAGATGGGATTCAGTAGAATAGAAAAAAATTGAAGATGCAATTATAGCCAAAATGTGCAGACACTATTATGTTCCACTTCAATTCACTACATGTGATGTACCTCAAGAACTATTGATTAGACTATCTTCTAGGTTCACATTTGCACTACATGAGGAGAAGAGGATAAGAGAAAGAGTACTTGTCTCTCTAATTCCTCCTGAATCAAAAAGGGAAGAAATAAATGGATTAATGGAGAAATATGATAAAAATTTCTTACCCAAGATGAGAGCCTACAAATTTTTGGAAGAGAATTTTATAGAACTAGAAAAAGAAGCTCATGATAAATGGAGAAAGATACTCAATCCTACTGAGGAAAGAAGTTATGAGAAGGAAACTATCACTAAAACAGATAACTCAACAGCTGAGTTAGATAGTGAAGAAGTCCAAATAACAGGCCAGAAATAGGTTGATATTATAGATGAAGAATGGCCTAAAGATAGTGAGGAAAATCAAGTACCAACAAGTCCCATCCACATCAGTTTAGAGGATGAAGAAGTTACCAAAGAAGAGTTAACAATAAAAGGTAACTTAGATGATGATATAAATGATGTATCGTGGTTAGACAGCATTGTCAATACCACTACAGGAAAAGATGCTAGAGTCAAAGTACAAAAGGATGAAGACATAAATATTGCAAAAGGAAATATCGACGGAAAGGATACAACTATTGACATTGCAACAGTCAATACACCGACAAACATGAATATATTAATAGATGCTATTGATATTCAGTCAAGTCAGGATAAATCATCTAAGAAAGATGATGATATACCCAAGGATATGGGTACCAATTAAAACAAAGATACATCCAACACTCACAAGGATAGAGATACCAAAATGAAGGATGCAACTGACAACCAGCAAGAAGTGTCTAATGAACAAAACATAGAGGCAAATAAAAAAGCTGAGAATACATTGAGAAAGGTTGAAGAAAAAGGTAAAAGTGAAGGAGTCAAATAGGATGAAGGCACAAAACTCAAGGAAGATATATCTGTTGATACACAAAATGAAAATGAGGAGACATCTTCACCAAACTAGGCGGTGGACTTAGAACAGATACAAAATAACACTTCATCTTCTCGACCCTCACCTACCAAATCCACCGAATCTCAAGCTTTACAAATGGTAGTACAACAATCTGCCACCCAGCCAAAGAATAAAAAGAAGAAAGCAATGAAGAAAGAGATCTTGGCTATTACATTGGATGAAGTAATAGAAGTCCCAAACTGGGATATTACCACTTTGGATAGTGATAAAATTCAAGAGTTTGGAGTGCTATGTCAAAGGAAAGCCATTCAGAAGAAAATGATACAGGAAAACAGGGAAACAATAACACTTGACAAAGAAATAAACATACTATAACAACTTGTTCCTGAGGTGAAACTTGAGAAAAATGCTATAGTTAAGGAACAAATAGCTGTTCTCACAGACGCAATCATAGACCAAAATATAGATGCAGAACAAGCTATGGAAGAACAAGCAGAAAAGAAGTATCAATACAAGTTAATTGATAAAATCAGCCAAGAAGTGGCATTGAACAAGGTAAAGCTCTCTGAACTAACTAATCAATTAGAGCCATGATTGATGAGGCAATTACCTTAGTTCAAAAGATGTTCACACTTGAAAAGTTTACAAAGGAAAATAGTGACAAGTTAGCAGAGATAGATTCTAATGTCACAGTAAGTGCACAAAGTGATGAAGGGTGCTCCCCTTAATACCACAAACACATAACATAAACAGAGAAACAACAACAATATGTAAGAACAGAAAATTGGCTTCTTATTATCTCCACAAATGTGGAATTACAAACTTTCAGAATT
>MU227184.1:2715522-2730856 GCA_018584345.1 Thuja plicata
GAGTTGGAATTGTTCCATTCGATCCAATATCTTTCTCAAATCAGCAATGTGAGTACCTCTTTCTTTAGATTTAGCCAATGTGTCATCGACATAGTCCTCCATGTTCTTGTGCATCATGTCATGGAATATTGTCATCATGGCTCTTTGATATGTTGCCCCATCATTATTTAGCCCAAAAGGCGTGACATTCTAGGAAAAGGTCCCCCATGCACATGTGAATGCAGTTTTCTCTTGATCCTCAGGGGCGATCTTGATTTGATTATAGCTGGAGAATCCATCCATTAATGAATACATCTGAAAGCCAGTTGTAAGGTCTATGATCATGTCAATGTTTGGTAGAGGGAATTCATCCTTCGGACATGCTTTGTTTAGGTCTATGAAGTTCATACAGATCCTGATAGATTTATCAAATTTAGAAATGGGGACCACATTGGAGATCCATGCTGCATAGGCAATGACTCGAATAAATCCAGCTTTCAACAACTTTTCTAGTTCTTCTTTCACCAATAATGCAACATGAGGATGCATTTTTCTAAGTTTTTGTTTCACTGGCTTAATCCTGGGAGCTATAGATAAGTGGTGCATGATGAGATTAGGATCTAGCCCTGGCATATTAGTGTAAGACCATGCGAAGTTGATCTTCTTCTCCTTCAGGAACTCTGTGAACTGTATCTTCTCTTCTTCTGATAAAGATTGTGCCGGATGAACTATTTGAGGATTTTTAATGGTGCCCAATTTTACTGGCTATGTTGGCTCAATCAATACTGAAGATCTTTCCTGAAAGTGTTCAAGGAGGATATCAAGAGTCTCATCCTTTGGCACCTCTAAGAGGTTTTCACCATTGGATACGTATTTTTTCTTTATGATTTTGGGATCCGATATTGCCACAGAGTGGTTTTCACCATCAGTCTTCTTTTTCTTTTTATTTTTCAGTTTGTGACTAAAAACCTTGATATCCTCCTGTGACATGTTCTCACTTCTTGCATTGGTGGAAGAAGGGTAAGGTTCACAAGAATTGAGATAACAAGCTAGGGTGTGGTCATTGGAAAAGTTGAGGATAGGAGTAGGATCTATTTTAGTCCAATCAATTAGGTCTGAAAGTACCAATTTTAGGGAGTCAGATTCTGGGAAGGACAGCATCATGTTAGCATCAAGACCATTAACTAACATGACACGATATGTTAAGTTAATTTCTTTGATATTTAGATCAATAAGAGTGAGATCATTGTTAAAAGGGCCATTGTTAGTCATATATGGATCAAACTCTAGCGACTCGTTAGTAGAAATCTCATCATCATCCCTCTGTAAAAGAAGGCTTCTTACTTGTAGCCTATGAAATTCTCGTAGAATTATGTATTCACCAGTGTCTCCATCAATGATCAGGGGAATGAACTCTTCTTCTGCTTCAGTAGGATCAGTATCATTGAAAGGAGTGTTAGGTCATTTACTAGGATCTGAGGAAGCAGCAAACATGTGAATTGTATCTATTCCAATATCTTCAGAGGCAATAGATAACCGATCCCATTCATAGTCATGAGAGTCCATGACATCATCATTAGATCTGTTTAAATATTTAGCAATGTTTATTTGATGGACTCAGTTAGTTTCTTGTAGATCAAAGTGAGGTAGATCGAGGACATGTGAAATTGTGACTAATTGCCCACAGTTAGGATGTAAATTCTATGGCCGGGGTATCTCTTGAGTGATTGTTTCTATGGTGTCCCCTACCTCTTGAATGGGAGGTTGTGCTAGCAAAGGACTATGAAGATCCTATGGTACTCCAAATCTAGGTACATAGCATTCTCCTTGGTAGTTGGGGTCTTGTGCACCAACATGTAGCAATCTTTCATAGGACCATTGCTCTATTTCATCTATTTTGTCACTCCCTTTATCTAAGTGTGGACCCTCTGTTGGAGCGGGTTTATCAATTTTAGTATTAAAACCCAGTCCTATTTTATCTCTATTGTTGCGGAACCCCAAGGGAATAGATTCAATGATCCCTCATCCTGTGTCATTTAGAGGTCCCTTTCCTTTGTAACCCATTTGTGTGAGAAAATCATATCCCTTTCCATACTGTTTGGGGGATATCTTTACATGTTTGACCTCAGATTCCATCGGTTCTCCTTTGTAAAGCCAATCCAAGACTACCTATTCTTCTATGTTATCTGAAGAAGACGTTGATTCCTTTATCATGCTAGTTGCCTTGTGTACTTCCAGCTCTTTGGATTCTGTAGGTGTGAATGTCAGGGAAGGTTTTCCGTAGGATCTTGGTGACACTAGAAGTTTTGTCATTGAGGGAGTCAGGTCTAGCTTGTACTCTCCCATACCTATTTCTTCAAGTTTCAATGTTTTGCTAAAACTCTTCATAACCATGTCCTTGGTAGTTTCAGAAGAAATTGTATCTATAGCCTCTTTGTTGCATGGGATCATGCTACCAACTTTGATATTGTTGCAAGTGTAGTTAGCATCAGTAGGAATTGTCACTTCCACCCCATTATGTGGGAATTTTATGCATTGGTGATAAGTGGATGGTACAACTTGCATTTTGTGAATCCATGGTCTCCCTAGTAGGATATTGTAGGCCAATGGTAAATCTAGAACTTGACATATGACATTCCTTTCAATGGGTCTGACTCTGATAGGTAGATCAATAAGACCTCTTGAGGATCTTTCTTCCTCATCATAAACTTTTATGGTTATCTTGTTTCTAGTGTCAATTGTTTGTTCTAGGAGACCTAGTCTCCTGATGAGATCTAGTGTACAGATATTCAATCCTACGCCTCCATCTATCAATACGCATCTAACACGAGATTTATGAATAAGGACTTCAATATGGAGGGGTTGATTATGTGGATGGGTCAATGACTTGTCATCCTCTTCAGAAAAGGAGAGGTAGTGTGGCACTGAGATGTGATTGACCATCGCTTGAAACTTGTCTATATCGATATCCTTTGGAACATTAGCAACATGTAGAGCTTGTTCTAGGATTTACCTATGCACAATGGATATCTTGAGTAACTCAAAGATGTAAATTTTGGTAGCGGTTCATTGCAATTGGTCTACCAAGTCATATTTTGCTCCAGGGATAGTGACCACATGTTTTGCTGCTAGTTTAGGAATAGTTATAATAGGAACCTTTGATGTTGATGTCAATTTTGGAGGTCCCTTGATTGTAACCTGTGCTTGGCTCCGTGTTACAGCATTTGAGGAGGATGAGGCACCTTTGATTGTGATCACATTGATGGATTCAGTTTTAATGCTAAGCATATTGATCACATTGTCACTCTTGGAATAGGTGTAGTTTACCTTATTACCTTTCCCTTTAGATGTTTCTCCTTGGTTATAATTAGGAAAGGGTTTGTTGAATGTCGTATGATCCTCATTGGTAGTATGTCCATCTACTTTGATTTTACCTCCTTTGATGAGGTCTTGGATGACATGCTTAAGTTTGAGACAATTATTAGTCTTGTGTCCCTTATTTTTGTGGAAGACACAATAGGAATAATCATCCCACCAGTTGGGTTTGACCATTGGTTCCCATGGTTTAGAATCAGGAATCGTAAGAACCTTGTTATCCACCAGCATTTTCAAAATAGTCTCAAGAGATTCCCCCAAAGGAGTGAATGTTCTTTGGGGTTTTGAAGTCCAGGTTCATTCCTTGTTGTTATCATTGTTTGTTTTTGGAACGAGAGGTGTTACTTTAGCCTCTTTTCTTGCTTGCATGTCATTGGTTAGATTGAATGCTTTGGGTTTAGAATTAATGTTAGAGGCATCAACTACTCCATCATTAACAACAATTTTGTTTTGCTTCCACCATTTAGGCTTGGAGCTGGAGTTACTACCTTTGTTTTCATTTTAAAGGGTGATCTCTCCCTTTTTGACCATGACTTCCTCAATATGGAGGGCATTTTTAATCATCCTATTGAAATTAGGAGAGTCTTGCATTTGTAGAGCATAGCTTAATTTAGGCACTAGATTATTAATGAAGATTTCCATCTTCTCCATTTCAGGAATGACCCTTGAATATCGTGCAAAAATCTTCCTCCATCTTTGTAGGAAGTGTGTGAATGATTCTCCAGTCTGTTGTTTGGTGTTACATAGGTCCATCATAGTTACATCATGTTGGATATTTTAGGAGTAATTTTGAATGAATCGTTGCATCAACTCCTCGAATGTCTTGACCTTAGGGTTTAATTTTGAGAACCACTCCATGGCATTACCTCCTATACATCCTGGAAATAGTCACATGAGGTATGTGGGTTCTTTCATGTAATCGATGCTTAGAGCACAAAATTTGCTTACATGGTTGTGTGGATCAGTTTCTCCCATGTACTTGTCATACTTTGGCCTTGCCACATTAGGAGGAAATGGGACCATAGCAATACTATTGTTGAAAGGAAATGGACAAATGGTGTCCAAAGAGTATTTTGTTTTGGGTTTCTCCTTCTCTTGTTTGAGGTTGGTGAGCTCCATTTGCATTAGATTGAGCTGCTTGGTGAGAATAGATATCGGGTTTGGTACCTCCTTTTCCTTGAGATTTTCCACATTATAATCTTTGGGTAACTTGAATCCTATGGATGCTAGATGGAGGAAGTATTTTTCTTTATCATCATTAATTATCTGTTCCAATAGCTTGTGGATCCATTTACTTTGTTTGAGCTTCTCTTATTCATCTTCAAGGATCTCCTCTTCATTGTCTGATCCAAACAGATTATGCTCATACTTGGGTCTTTCTTCCTCTTTTGTGCCTTTGGATTGTGCTTGTTTGCCATCATTATAACCCTCAAAATCCTTACTCCATTTGTTAGTGTTGCTATCCATTTGAGGGGAATCTAGATCAAGAAGGGAACTACAAGAAGTTTCTCCTTGAAAGTGTGGTGTTTCAAGAGGCACTTTTGATCCTGTAGTTGTGTACTGGTTGCATCTTGTGTTAACCATGAAGTTTGTTTCTCAACTTTGTTAATGTTTCCCAATAGTGCAAGTAAGGATTTTAGATCATTCAAGTGGGCATGTCTAGGTAAAAATAACTATTTTTTATTGGTGGATGTAAATGATTCCAGCATCAGAGGGTTAGAATGCCTTGATAGTGAGCTGAGAACCAAGTTGTTGATAGAAAATGGGTAGACCACACGTATTGAACTGATTGTGAAAGACTGACTAAGCATGCAAGGTGGACATTTTGAAAGTGTTTTAAAAATATATCAGGGAGACCAGAAGAGACAACAGGAACCAACTAAAGAGAAAAAAGGTTATCCTAATCCATTGAGACTTCCTAAGAAAAACTCCTACAAATGCCCACTGTCCTAAATGCAAGCTCCCAGATGCGAGCCTCTGATGGTACCAGATACAATCCTAGAATCTGGATATGAATTCTTGCTGACCAAATGTGATCCTAAATACCAAATGCGATCCTAAACACTGTATGCGACTTGGGAAATACAAGATATGATCTTATGATGTCTTTGTTAATTTGGGTTAGTATTGAAAAGTTCATTTTTGAAGTGCGTGAAGTTGCTTGTTTCCAGATTGCATCAAGAGGTGTTGTAAGGTGTGAAAAACACTTGTACTCGAGGGTTTAAAATTTGTTTATTATTTTGAGGAGCTTATCTTTTTAATGATCTTTTGGACACGTCAAACAGTTTTGCATTGTTAAGAGGGTGAAACAAACACTTATTTTGTCCTATTTTCTAGGTGGAGGATGAAAATCTTTTCTTGTTGACTCAGGTACACACTCAAATGCTAATCAGAATACAACCATCACCAAGCATGCAATGCCTCCAGTCATGATGCTATATTATCCAACTCCAAATGCAAGTGAGGGCACAATATGATGAGTGTCTTGGGGCAATTACTTTTTGCCTTGCACAAAGATTATCACCCTTCTGGGGATGAATCAGGTATTCTTTCAATTGAAGTTGTAGATTATTGGGCAATCCATTCAAAACTGTCCCCCATAGAATTACACAAGGAAAAATTAAGGTGTATAGCCCTATGACTACCTAAATATATGTAGTCTCGCAAGCAAGATTCAAGCAGCTCTGCTCTACATATACCTTGATATGTTCAAGGAATGATGTTAAAATTCCAAGAACAAAATTAGTTCTATCTTCTGAGGCTTTGGCCTACGAGGAAGAAACTATTTATAGTGAGTTGGAAGGGTTGGCGTAAGACCTGTCCTCACTTGGGTCATTCTCGGGAGATTTTTTCCTCAACTGGTAGGCCCTCTACTATTTAAATGTATGTAACCAGGATTGGCGAGCTTTGGATGTCTAGATTTCTGATTCTTCCGAGGAAGAAGAGCATACTCTCCTAATCTAAGCCATTTTCTCCCAAAGCACTTAAAACAAAGTTCATTCCCTCAAGCTATGTTGAGCTCGAATTAGTTGTTCCTATTTAAAAGAAAACAGGATGGTTGAAAGGGAAAGTTTTCCTTGTTCAATTAACCACAATGATTTAATGAGTTGTGTTGTTCAATTTCTGATCCAAAAAGAATTAAGTGATTGAACTTGTTCTTTAATCCCACATATTTAGTTCTTTATTTTGTTCATTTACTATCCAAAAGGAATTAAGTGATTTTTTTTCTTGTTTATTTACCCCAAATTCCGTTCAATCCATAAACTGATGTATGAGTTTCTAATTTTCCTTAAAAGGAAAAGAGCATAATCCTGTAGTCAGTTTAGTGACAAATTGGAATATGTGTTTTAAATTTTGAAAACAAGTAAATAGAGGTCAAGATGGGGGGTTGCCAACCTATAAAACCAAGTTAGTATTTATTTAGTTTAACTCCATGAGAACCTCAAAAAATAACCTGCAAACACTTGTTAAGCTGTAAAATACCACAAACACCACTTGTCAAAATGTTAGGATTAGGTAAACCAAATGCACAAGCTTTTTAACTAGATGCGAGCCTAAATTTATACTAAATGTGACATAGTATACCGTATGTGAGCTTTTACACTGAATGTGATCCCTTGCTGACCAGATGCGAGCCTAAACTAGAAACAACCTGGGAAATCCCGGATGCGATCCGACTTTTTTGCGGTGCAATGGCGTATCAAGGATGCGATCCTGAATGATTAAAAATGATCTTGTGACCAAATCCTGAGCATGCAAATTGGCAAAAAAGTGTTAGAAAATGAGGTCAAGTTGGAAATTAGGCCCCATGGTGGGTGCCATATGTGTGTGTATTTGGGTACCTGATAAGAGAGACACAACACATCAATAAGTTATTGCATTAGTTCAAAATGGTTAGACAAGCATGTAAAACTACCTAATATCGACCTATTGCCTTCTAACTAGGAAGAGTATGATCAGTAACATAAAAGCCCTTAGTTTATGCTACAATCAATGACATATATGACCTAGTATGAAGGATTTTAGATTATAAACAAGATAAAAATATGAGAAAACATGCATTCTAGCTCTAAGCATGAAACTAATAACAATGAAAAAGCATGATTTAAGAAGTGAAATGTTAGTCTAGGATTAATTCAACAACATAACAATGTATTTTTAATCTAAGATGAAGGCTCCTTTACTCTCAAAAATGGCTTCTATTTATAGAAGAATGAGAGAGAGAGAGAGAGAGAGAGAGAGAGGGGGACAAGGTGAATTAATGAGTTAAGGGACTCATTAATGGAGGTGTAAGAACCATTAATGCCTAAGGCATTAATAAGGCAGGGAGGAGACATAGGTTTAAGGCATCTTCATTAATAAGGCATTAATGAAAGCCTTAAAGAAGCAAGGGAAGGGTCTAAGAGGGTGGCTTGAGAAAGTGGACCTTAAGGAAGTCAAGCTTGAGAAAGTGGACTTTCTCAAGTGGGTTGAGTTGCTAAGTATTCCTTAATGGAATGTGACAACATTAGGAGGTGGGTTAGGGCTAGAATTAGGATTAGGATTAGATTAGCAAGGGTGAAGGGGTTGAGAAGGGTTAGAACCTAGGGTAGAAGTGGTTGAGATAGGTTAGGTTAGGGTTTAGGGGAATATTAATTAAATGAATTAAATTTATTTAATTCATTCAAAAATATAGGAATTTAATTATTTAAAAAATTTAATTGATTTTTAATAATTAGGGGACTATAGCTATTTTAATTAAATTAAATAGGCTAGGGAAATGGGTTATTTGCAAGTGGGTAATTGAATTAGGGATATATTTAATTCCTTTATAATTAAATACTATATCCATGTTTGATTTTGGTTTGATTTAATTGGTTTGAATTGATTTAAATCGTATGGCTATAATAGTTAATATAATTTAGTGATAAAAATCACCTAGGACATTAAATTGATTTGAAGAATTATTCCAAGTAGTAACAGGGTCATTTGGACATAATCGAATGTATGATCACACTTAGGGAAAATAGGGTCTATAGTTGGAACAAACCAAATTCGGGTGGTTACATGACCAAACTTATTACTGTAGTAACAATAACCATTGAAGGATCTTATATCCTTAAAATCTCTTTCCAAGTGTCCATGCTTGTTACAGGCATAGAAAATATGATTGACTACCTTGTACTTATCTTTTGGTGGTTCTTCTTTAGTCTTTTCATGGTTCTCAGTTTTATTTTCTTCTGCAGATTCTATTTGAGCTTTCTTTCTTTCTTGTAATGAATTGATCTCAATTTGAGATATACTATATCCCATACCATTGGTATCACCTTTTAGCTTTTGTGCATAAAGCTGTGATTGAATCAAATTAGAACTTGTGTGTAGTTTATCAGTCTTGTCTTTTTCTCCTAATAATTTAGATTCAATTTTATTCTTGATGTTTTCCAAATCCAATATTTTCATATTGGCTTGCATGAGTTCTTCATCTAGCTATTTATTTTCTTTGTTCTTCTCTTCAATGGATGTTAGGTTGTTAGTCAACTGATCATGTAGTTCTTCTATCTTATCCTTTAAGGATAAGTTTTCTTCATATATTTTCTTGACCATTTTACCCAAATCATTTGTAGAGCAATCTTTCAAATCTTTTCTTAGCTTTTTGATAAACATTTGTGAGCCATCAACTTTTAGTTTAAGTTCCTCATTTTCTTTCTCAGATCTATCCAAATCTTGAAGAGCTTTTTCAATATTCTTTTTTAGATGTTTTTCTTCTGTTGAATCCATGATATCCTCAAGTGGTTAAACTTTCTTACAGAAGACCAAAGCTCTGATACCAATTGTTGGAAACACTGAGAGGGGGGGGGGGGGGGGAACCNNNGGTGAACCAGTGTTTAACTAATTATTTTATTTCAGCAACTTTGAATATAAATAAAATATATATCACTTGAATCTCAACACAAGAACACATAACACATGATATGATTATGGGGAAACCTTGATCAGAGGAAAATCCCAATGGGAATTAGTACCCACAAATATTGCACTAGTATAATTAACCTGTTAAAGTTCCTTTGCCCTGTTAGGAGCAGTCTTTACAATGCAAGTACAATGACCTAGTTAAAGGATTAACCCTGTTAAGAGTCTTTTACAAACAACCCTATTAGGGGTGAGGAATCACTGTCCAAGAGCTCACTTCTCAATGAAAAAGAAGGCTACAACCTCCTGAGAATAGATATACACTATATCCAAAAGTGAACTGCTGTATATGACACAGATGTCTGATCAGTTCCAGTTGTGCACTTATTCTCTTATCTTCTTTAAGGGCTCTATCTTATATTGAAATCTTTATACTATACTTCTATATCTCTTCTCTTCATATTTCTTTGACACTCCAAATATATCTTTTCATTACATATATATATATATGTTTATGCCTGAATAGACGCGACTATAAACAACACCTTAGTCGGCCCAAAAACAACATTTACAATGTTTCTAAACAAATTGGCTTAAGCATGTTTACATAATGTTTAATACATGATTAAAAAATTATTACAATAGGCTCTTAGCCTTTACACAACAAAAGATTACATGCTAATCAAAAAACCTAAAGTCGGCTCCATACTCTATATCCTGAACTGCTAGTGTACTTGTTCTTTCTGTAACTTATCTATACTGACATTCTGTACCATGCGTGTATAGGGTAAGCATAAAAACATATCATAGAGCTTATGTATGAAGGTGCTTAGTCTAAATCGGTAATACACACATGCGCTGGTGCTTTGATCATCTGTGTATCTTTGTTTTATATTGTCTTCTATACTTAGTCAATTTTCACTACATAGTTTGTTGTCAAAACTTCAAATGACTTTGTTGCCATAATGACAACACAAAATAAGTCATATACTCCCTAGAAGTCAACTTTCCAACAAATTTCCCCTTGGAAGTTGGGTTTCCTCACACACAAATCCTCCTCTCCACATGCTCATATTGAAGTAACCAATTCCTTCAATCCCTCTTAATGCTTCTGCAATTCACTGTGATCCCTAACCATGCTCTTCTGGCTCGCCTAAGGCATCACTGCAAAAATAACAAACTTGCTTTCCAGGGCCCAATCTTTTACACAATTAATATACAAGGATTCATCTCACAAATCCCAAGGAACCATATAGATGTCATGATGGGAAGGTGAGTTATTACCCCATAAGAAAAAACTATCTGGATCAGGTTAGCGACAATGCTAAAACCAAAATAATTTATAAAATGTAAAGGAATAGAACTAAACAACTATTTAAACACATAAAGAATAAGGTATTTACATCTACTTCCTCATGCATGAGTTACAGTGCAGAGATCAATCCATTAAATGACAAAATAAATGCAAAATGCACTAACTGGTAAAATTGCTCAGAACATTTGCTTGTTCAATAACCAAATTGTTCCCAACTTTATCCAACCCTTCACACAGGTCGAGGGAGGCCTTAAATAGTTTATCCTTAGACACACCAATTTTTTTAGACAGTTACATAGCCATATGTTCAAAAATGCACTTGAAGCAAGAAATGTTGTCAATGACAGCATTGTAAATTTTTCGAAGTTGTTAGCAACTTTTACAACTTTTGTAATCTTGCATCCAAACTTGGTCAACTCACTATAAATATCAACCAAATCCATATCTATTCTTACTATATCATTAAATAGGTATCCTACCCCTTTCTTATCCAATTTAGTCCTCTAAATGCACAAATGCAATGTTTCCGTAATATTTCCACAACATTTGTAACACTTGCCAATGTTTCCAAATTTGGACACAACTATAACTTAAGGACTCCAAAAGACTTAGCTAGGCCTCCTAACTACAAAAATACACTCTAGGACCACCTAGTCCTCTTATTTCATTAGTGGCTTGGCTAAGACCACTACAATCAAAAACTTAACTAAGAACCCTAGGTTACAAGATAGCCTTTAGGTGCTCCTGCACCATACTCCCCCAAAAAATTAAATTATGTCAGTCCTATGGACAAGATGTCATAAAAAATTCCTAAATTCTTGAAGTCTGCACTTGCAACCCATGTTTATTTTGACTCTAGCTTATGCTTCCAATTTAGGAGGTGTTCCATGTACACCTTGTGTCTGGTGGTTTTCTTGACCCTTGAATATAATACATTGTCTGCTTTTTTCTGAATCTTGGGAGGTAAAACATCAGGCTCTACATCTTTTCCAACCTCCTCTTTGTTCACAACTATCTCAATTAAGGGTCCTTTAAACTTGATTAAGTCTTCCACATTGAAAATAGGTGAGATGCTCAAATCAGGAGGTAGATCCACTTTGTATGTAATAGCCCCATACTTGGCTAAGATTTTGTAGGGTCCCACTCTCTACATCTATAGCTTGGTAGGCACTCCCTTCTGCAACCTATATTTATTCAAATATACCATGACATAATCCCCTATCTCAAATTGAACATCCTTTCTCTTATCATCCACTTTAGCCTTAAATTTGTTAGTAGACTCCAGTATAGTCCTCTTCACCTTCTCTTGAATCTCCTTCATGGTTTGAGAGAAGTCTTCAGCATGACCAATCATGTACTCCATAGCTCCAAGGTCTCTAAGCTCACATACACCTCTCGAGTGCATCCCAAAAACAACTTCAAATGGGATCCTACCTATTGTCTTGTTCACACTATCATTATATGTTCTTCTTGAGGAATGACCACATCCCATGTTTGTTCATATTCCTTGGTCAAGCACCTTAACAAGTTACCAAGCACTCTAATAACCACCTTAGTTTGATCATCAACCTAAGGGTGGTAAGTTGAACCAAATGATAGGTTTGTACCCAATCTTCTCCATAGTGTTTTCCATAAATGGATCATGAACTTGACATCTCTATCTGATACAATGCTTAGAGGTGGACCATGGATTCTTACAATCTCCTTAAAAAGAAAATGTGCAATGTTACTAGCATCATGAGTAGTTATACAAGGTATAAATGACCCATTTTTCTAAATATGTCTACCACAACATAGATACTTTCATGACCATGTTTTGTCTTAGGTATCCCTACAATTAAATCCATGCTAACACACTCCCATGGTATATTAGGGATTGGAAAAGGTTAATACAAACCTACATTGCTAGCTCCTCCTTTTTCTTTCATGCACACTACACATTGCTCAACATATTTTGTCACATTCCTTACCAACTTTGGCCAATGGTAAAACCTTTGTACTAACTCCAGGGCTTTGTTCACACCAAAGTGGCCACTCAAGCTACCATTATGTTTCTCTTGAATGAGGTTCTCTCTCATTGAACCCTTAGGAACACACAACTATTTTCCACAAAACAACAACCCACTTTGCAAGGTAAAATCAGAAAACTTACTGTGAAAATGATTCTTAAAATTAGAACATACCTTGTAGGCTTCAAAAAATTCTTCATCATCCCTATTGAGGTCCTTGAAACTCTCTATGCCATTTATTTTCAACTGAACTTCTTGAATGGTCAGCATCCTCCTATTTAGTGCATCTGCAACCTTGTTCAATTTTCCTTTCTTGTGCTTTATTTTGAGTGTGAATGCTTGAAGGTATTCCATCCACTTTAGGTGTCTATTACTGGGATTTTATTATGTATTTATATAGCTAAGGGCGTGGTTGTCAGTAAACACTGCGAATTCTTTAGGTAGCAAGTAATTTCTCCACTTCCTAAAAGACTGAACTAAGGCATACAACTCCAAATCATAAGAAGAGTACTTCTTCTTGGATTCATTTAACTTCTCACTGAAGAAGGCTACTGGTCTACCTTCCTAACTTAACACACCCCCTACTGCCATCCCACTTGCATCATACTCTAAAGTAAACAATTTATCAAAGCTAGGCAGTCTAAGGATAGGTTGTGTTGCTACTTACTCCTTCAAATTTTCAAATGCTTTCTCTACTTCATAGGTCCATCTAAACTTAGTCTTTAGACCACCCTTGATGGTATCAAGTACCGGTGCACAAATTCCACTAAAATTTCTTATATACTTTCTATAACACTGAGCTAACCATGAAATATCCTTACCTCTATCTCTGTCATTGGTGTAGGCCAATTTAGAATAGCTTCCACCTTTCTTGGGTCCATCTTCAGTGACCCTTGGGATGCTACAAACCCCAGATACACAAGTTCTTTATTGAAGAATTAACACTTCTCTAGATTGATGGATAACTTCTCCTCCTGCAGCCTTTTGAGTACCATCTCCACATGCTTCAAATGTTCCTTTATTTTCTTACTGAAGATGAGTATATCATCTAGATACACTACCACAAATATATTTGTGACATCCTTAAGCACTTCATTCATGATCCTCATGAATGTGCTATGGGCATTTGAAAGACCAAATGTCATAACTCTCCACTCATACAACCCATCAGTGGTCTTAAAAGTTGTCTTCCATTCATCCCTATCTTTGATTCTAATATGGTGGTACCCACTTTTGAGGTCCAACTTAGTGAAGTACTTTTCCCCTCCAAGACATTCCATCAAATCCTCAATTCTAGGAATAGGAAATCTATATCTAATTGTAATCCTATTAATAGCCCTAGAGTTAGTGTAAAGTCTCCACTTACCACCTTTATTGGATGCTAAGACCACAGGTATGACACATGGACTGATGCTCTTCTTGATTATTCCTTAGTCTAATAGCTCATGCACTTGTCTAGCCACTTCTAGGTTCTGATCTGGAGTAAAATTATAGGCTACCTTATTTGGCAATGATGCACCAGGTACAAAGTCAATTTGATGATTTATCACTCTTCTAGGAGGTAAAGTTGTAGGAGTACCATCACTGACTATATCCTTGTAATTTTCAAGTAACTCTCAGATTTTTGATGGCAAAGGTTCTTGTTTAGGCTTCTCTTCCTCTGTAGGCTTGATAAAAAATGGCATACCCTTCACTTACTTCACCTTTAAGGGCATTAATGAACTCTTTTCTACTACTCAATAAGACACTAGGGGTCTTGGGTTGTGGCTCATCTTCTTCCAACAAGGACTGAATTTTGAAAGTTATGTTATCTTTCTTGAAAGATATAGAATTCTCCTTCCCATCATATACTGCACCTCTATCATATTTCCAAGGCCTACCCAATAAAAGATGGCATGCATCCATAGGCAAAACATCACAAAGAAACCTATCTTTATATCCTGTAATAGAAAACTCCACCCAAGTCTTCTCATTCACCAACACACTCTGCCCTTTGTTCAACCATGTCACTTTGTATGGATTGACATGAGGTATATTTTCCAATTTGAGTTTTTTTATAGCTTCCTCTGATATGATATTATCTGTGGAGCCTGAATCCACAATAGTTTTTCCAAGAATTTTACATCCAATTCTAAACAAAGCTCTCCTATGCTTGGGTTCATCCTTGACTGGCTGCCTAATTAGAACTCTTCTAAACATTAGATTTTCTCCCATCTCTCACTCAATGTGATCAACCTCAGGTGTCTTGACACTGAATTGGATTTCCTATGGACTTGCCAATCCAATGTTTAGAAAACCAATTATTTTTGGCCAACTAACGGGAATGATCAATTATGATCCTCTTCCCCTCCACTTCTGGCTCTACAAGACCAAGGCAGGTGAACCTTCACTTGAACAGGCTTTTTATAGTAGATAACTTGTGTATGGAACTCAAACTTCTTTCTCTCAAAGTATGGCAAGTAGGCTTGAATAAATCAAATTGTAAGAAATATATCATAAACTATAAACTGAAATACTTTGAGTAATAGAAAGAATTTTTAGTAAATATGTATGTAAATTAAAATAAATAGATAGATAAGATATCAAAAAACTATAACAATGAACTGAATAACTATAATCCAAATAATGATTAGACCAGTTCCTTATTCTATCACGGGAAATAGAGTCAAGATCATTCCAATCTTATGTTCAACCTCAGAGACAGTTTTACAAGAAAACTTATCACTTCAAAGGTGTTATGGAATGTACATGCAACCTAAAACAAATT
>MU227184.1:2741399-2792292 GCA_018584345.1 Thuja plicata
CTCCTAACTATGCTAATAAGGAAACTCACCTCAAATCTAAGCTATGGTAAATGCAAGGTAGTTTGTGAAGAGCTTCTCCTTCTCATCCTTCCTCCTTCTCTCAAATCTTACTCCTACAAATGAATTTTTCTCTAAAAGTAGAGAGTGGGTGTGTACCCAAAACTCCCTCTAAGGCCTTCCTTATATAGGCATTCTTCCTAAAATATCAAGAGTCATAAATGGAGGGCAGAATCTAATCCATCTACTCTCCCTACTTGCCTTCTTCATAAATGGACTTAAATGTTTGCAAGGAAAGAAGGGATGGCTTAACCAAAGTCTTCCAACTCTCCAAATTCGCCATTTCCCAAAATGGTGACTTTAGGGGAGTCATAAATGAGTTTCAAGACTCTTAATGGGCTAAAAGTGACCCCTAACCCCTAAGGTACCAAGTGGGGTAGTCAATTTTGACCCTAGTTACACCCTAGGAGTCCAAATGACCCTTCTTAACTCTACCCAAGGTTAACTCTCGAAAATCCAACCTACAAGACTCAATCTAATCTCTCTTGACTCAATCTCATCTCAATCTTATCTTCCTAAACCTTAGGGTAAGCATAGGGACTATACTAGGTAACTCCTAGGTAAGGCTAAGCCTATGCTAGTCACATTCACTAGCCATGCCAACACACAAGGTGCACATGTGTCAAGTGATACAATAATTTTACATGAGCATGACTTTTTACACATTTACTCAATTAAATAAAATACAATCATACACCATACTTTTATGAATAAAAATATAATACAACGAGGTCCATGTCTCTTTTTATAGACAGGACCTTAGCATCATGGTTTTCACATAGGTCCATTTCTGAATCCCCAATTAGTACCATGGTCAACTTTCCTGCACACTCATTGCACACATCAGTAGGTTCAATAAATCAACACTTAAACATATTAAGATACATAATGTAATTTTAACACACATTCACTCACATTTGTATCAATGAATCATTGAATTTAAACAATATCTGCATCTAACCCATATGCATAAACATAACTCTTAATAAATCTGCATATTGATATTATCTAACATCTACTTACTAAACCAATATACTAAACCATCAAAACTAAGTCCTAAATAGAATTCTGCACCACTCACACAAAGTATCTAATAGATTCCCCGATTACATAATCAGGCGTTGTTTACAAGCAAAGGATTCAACAAATCCATAAAGAATTCATGTGTCTCAATAGTCCAACCATATCAAAATATGTATTGACAAGATAACATATAAATGAGAATAGTGTTTAAGATTATGTCAGACTGGGGTAGGCCTCACACCTCCACACCAAATGAGCACACATGACCAAAAATAGTCACCAATGGAGAGGAAGGTTTATTCCTAGGTAATTGGATCCATGACAATGCTTATCAACATTAAAATGCAATGAAATCCTTATCAATTTCAAGAACTTGCTTCAAATTGAACAAAACAGGGCTATAAGGAATTAAGCCTTAAAACACACCTTTTGGCACATAACTCTAGAGTTTGCTCAACAAGGTAGAAAAAAAATTGCATTTCCTGATACCCTTTTTCAAAACCTCTTGAATTTATCTGGTCTCACTTCCCCATCTTGTTCGTACAATGGGTTTCTATATTTAGGCGTAAAAATAAGGGTTTCCCAAAATGCTGACAACATCCACAAGGGTTTTTTCTTTCACCCCATAGAACTCCTCACCAGCACTTCCCCTTGGAAATGAGGCTTTCTCACACACATATCCTCCTCTCCACATGCTCAGATTGAAGCAACCAATGGCTTCAATCCCTCTAAATGCTTCTACAATTCATTGTTATCCCTAACCATGCTCTTCTTGCTTGCCTAGGGCATCACTGCAAAAATTTAAAAAAACTTTATTTCCAGGGCCCAATCTTTTGCAAAATTAATGTACAAGGAGTCATCTCAAAAATCCAAAGTAACTATACATATTCCACGGTGGGAAGGTTAGTTATGACCCCATAAGCAAAAACTGTCTGGATCAGGCAAGCGACAGTGCTAAAACCAAAAAAATTCACAAAATGTAAAGGAACATAATTAAAAAAATATTAAAACACACAAAGAATAAATTATTTACATCTACTTCCTCATGCATGAGTTACAGTGTAGAGATCAATCCATTAAATGACAAAATAAATGCAAAATGCACTAACTGGTAAAATTGCTCACAAAATTTGCTTGTTCAGTAACCAAATTGTTCCCAACTTTGTCCAACCCTTCACATAGGTTGAGGGAGGCCTTAAATAGTTGATCCTCACACACACCAAATATTTTAGATAGTTACATAACCATATGTTTGAAAATGCATTTGAAGCAAGAAATGTTGTCAATGACAACATTGTAAATTTTGCAAAGTTGTCAGCAACTTATACAACTTTTGTAATCTTGCATTTAAACTTGGTCAAATCACTATAAAACTCAACAAAATTCATATACATTCTTACTAGATCATGAAATAGGTATCTTACACCTTTCTTGTCCAATTTATTCCTCTAAATGTACAAATGCAATGTTTCCACAACATTTGTAACACTTGCCAACTTTTCCAAATTTGGACACAACTATAACTTAAGGACTCCAAAATACTTAGCTAGGCCTCCTAACCATAGAAAAACACTCTAGTAACATCTATTCCTATTATTTCATTAGTTTCTTTTCTAATACCACAACAAGCCAAAACTTAACTAGGAACCCTAGGTTACAAGATAGCCTTACCTAGGTGCTCTTGCACCACAATGTCTCTTTTTCCTCAATTATTATTTCTAAGTGTTTTTAGGGGTTCCAATGTCTTCTACCATCCTTTTAAACTCCATATTGATCCCTTTTTTTGGGGTTATCAATATATTTTACATCGAGTTCAAGATTCTGCTTCAATTAGGCTAGTAGCCCTATTAGGTCTCTATTAGGCCTAATTCACTAGTTTTTGGATTTTCTTGGAAACATTTTTCAAAAAAACCTCTAAAAAATGTAGGATTCAGACACCCTTTATATAGTTACCTAATATTTTCTTGGTCTTTGTTCCTCAACTTGTCCGTACATGTGATTCCTATAATCAAGGGCTTTTAGGGCTAATTGGGATTTTTAGAACCAGTCAAGGATTATAAGAATCAAAATGTTATCAGATGGATTGATAAAGTGTCAATACTCCTCAAGGGTCTCTTCATAATTACAAATACTCCCTAAAACCTCTTGGATTCAATTCCACACTTGAACTCTTGCATTAAACACTCTTTTTCAACTAAAAACTTCTAGCCGGGTTTCGCTGGACTCGCCTAGGGATTACTTGAAAAAATAGAAACCTCCATTTCCAAGCCTCCACCAAGAATATGTATACTATAAAGAGGCTCCCCTAACATTTCCCAATGGTTCGTGATTATTCCATGGTAGGGGTTCATGTGGGAGCCATTTCTTTCTAATGCAGTCCTGGACAGGCCCGCGACTGGCTAATTTACAAAACTACTCAAATGCAATGAAAGAAACTTTTAACCTATGAAACATGAAAGAAAAAAATCCTAATTAAAATAATCCCACACAAAGGTACTGTATTAAATCCATTCAAACTAAATTCTATTAAAAACTTCTCATTCTGTTCAGAAACACAGAGATACAATGCAAAATAAACTAATTTCAAAAACTTGTAAATTTCTCCAACCTCGGGACTTGGGATCCTTAGGGATTATATAACCCCTCCTCATAGGTGAAGGTGGTTTAGATACCTACCATTCCCTAAAAATTCCATCTTGTCTTTGTTAGGACAATGTTTTCATACAACTTTGAAAAATTGCAAATGTTGTCATGACAACATTTTGACAACTTTTGCAATTTCAACTCTAACCTATTCAAATGACCTCCAATATTAATGAAATGATGTATTAACATTGTAGAATAAATTTTAGGCTAAAATGAACTCTTTCCTAACCTATTTATTTATTTTGTCCCAAATACCAATTCCAAGCCTAAAAAGAAACTTAAACATAAACAACTAACTTTAAACAAAGACACCTCTAGATTAGATTAAGTCCAACCTAGATCTCCTAGACTCAATCTAGATCCCACTAGAGTCCTAAAACTATCCCTGACATGGCTAGGGTCATTAAAAGCCAAAATTGGATTGACCTTTAGCTTAACTCCTATGTGCTCCTGCACTACGAATATGGGTGAACAGAGAAGGATGATCCTCTTTTCAGGAAAATCTGTTATTTTAAAAGTGCTTTGGCCAAAGACTTGTTCATTGAAATTGATGAATTTTCTAGTAAATTTTGTAATATATTTCTCTATAATATCCTGATAATAGGAAAATGCATTATCATATCTTAGATATGCATATAGATGTATCAAGTTACACCAAGGTTTCCATCCTACCATTGTTTCCAAGTAGCTAGGCTCTTCATGAAAGGTCAGTGTTTCTTTATTTCATAAATAACTTTGAGAAAGCATAATTGCTTCGTAGTTGGGTGAAAAAATTTTGGGTTGTGTTCCTATCCTTAGGTGGCAGATAGTCATATAGTTGATGACATGTAAGGAAAATCATCTACTTTGTATGATTGTAATTTATAATTCTTTATTATATTAATATTCTCATGGTATAAGGTTCATCATCATAATCATGTCCTTTGAATATGTATGTCAAGTGTATAAGTTCTTTTACCTATATTGTTTCATACTAATCCTTGCTCAAATCTAAACTTACAATAAATAGTAACCTTAAGAAAATGCAAGGTTGAGAAATGATTTTTCTAAAATTCTCCCACTTGGCAAACACCTTGTATACAAAAAAGGAGTATAGATATACCATAATTTAATTTCTAGGGGGCACGATGCCCATAGATTTTGAACACCAGCTGAAATTCTCTATTCCTACAAACTTAGTTAACAAATCTACAATATTAATCAAAGTATCTTTCTTAACCAGCTTCAACCTATCATCCTCAACCATAACTCTGACAAATTGATACTGAACATAAATGTGCTTGGTCTTAGCATGAAAATTCAAGTTCTTAGCTAGGGAAATCACACTCTAACTATCACAGTAAAACGTCACTACTCCTTGTTTGTCCCAATATTGAAACATATTATCTTACTTAACAAATGACTTGTTTACAAGAATGAGTAGTTTATGTATACTTAGCTTTGCTTACTCATCCAATTGGTTGCACCATTAAGTAAAGTAAACAAATGAGCATAGTTCAATCTTATGTTATCAATATCACCTTCCTAGTCCTAATCCACATAACCATGAATGTCAAGGGAAACCTTATTTCCTACCAAATTAGCATGATAACACAAAGAATACTCTGAGGCACCCTTCAAATTTTTGAAGATTCTTTTAACTACATTTCAATGAATTCTACTAGGATGAGACATGTATCTAGAAAGAAATCCCATTGGTTGGGAAATGTTTGGTCTAGTACAAACCATAGCATACATCAAACTTCAAAGTGCACACTAGTAAGGTAATTTTCTCATGTCTTCCATATATAATGGGGATGTATGATAATCTAAAATAGATAACTTTGTTCAACTCTAAAAGGAAAACATAACACTCTAAAATACAACATGTTGAACCTTTGTAAAATTGAGTTCACATAATTACTTTGTCCTAGCCATAACTTTTTGTTCTCTCTATCTCTTCTTATTTCCATCCCAAGGATGTATTTTTCTATACTAAGATCTTTCATTTCAAATTCAACAACCTACGACATTAGTTATAAAACCATACATTTCCCTTCACCAATGAATAACATAGTATCAACATATAATACAATTTATAGGAAATTATCACTGTTAGATTTATAATAAACATAGTGATCTAGTTTAGAATGCTCAAATCCCAAACTTAACACATATTTATCAAATTTATGACACCACATCCTATGACTCTATCTGAGTCCATAAAAAAATTTCTTCAATTTACAAACCAAATTAATTTTACCTCTTGTCACATAATGCTCTAGCAGTATCATATAAATATCCTCATCCAAATCACCATGAAGGAAAACAATTTTCAAATCCATTTTCTTAATGTTTAAATCATAAGAATTAATACTATAAATTAATTATCTAATGTATGTCATTTTTACAATAGGGTAAAATATCTCACCATAATCAGCACCCTCAACCTGAGAGTAACCTTTCACAATCAATGTTTCTTTATGTTTTTCAATGCCTCCATTAGAATCAATCTTTTCTTGAACACCCATTTGCGACCAACATGTTTTATCCTTCATGAAATAGTACAAGATCCTATGCATCATTATTTTTCAAAGCTACCATTTATTCATCCGTAGTAAATTTGTATGATTTTATATCATTCATACCTAAGGCATCTTCTATAGATCTAGTTTCATCCAAATGAGTACTCAAAGTAAATTAAAAAATACCTCCTATCATCAAGTGAATAATTTTCAAGTGGTTTTCTATACCTCTTAGACCTTTGAACAAGATAAACTAGAGTTTATTCCCCCTCTTTCAAAGATTCAGAGCTAGATGAGATCTCCTCAAGTTCTTGTTTATTTAGGGATCTCAATTTAACTTTATTAGCCATATAAGGAAGTGGAATCATTTTTTTCCTTTTTATTTTTTTTATGGTTGTAAGTAATAGGAAGGTTAGTTTCTCTAAGAATAACACTTCTACTATGTATCACCCTCTATGCAACAAGATCCCAAAACTTGTATCATTTCACACCATAACTATATATCTAATGAAGATATATGTCACGATATTGCTCTCTAACTTTGTTTTCTTCTTTTTTGATACATGTGCATATGCCTCACTCACAAAAACTCTAAAATATCTCAATGAAGGCTTATTACCCAGCCATGCCTCCTTAGGTGTTTTATCAACAATAGTTGATGTAGGAGACATGTTAATAAGGTAAAAAGTGATGGAAATAGCTTTAGCCCATAAATGTTTTTCTAGACTAGCACTACTCAACATACTCCTAGCCTTCTCCATCAACTATATTATTTCTCCTTGAAACTCCCACCTAGGATTACCAAGTTGCCTTTTTACTATGAAAGACACAATGTTTACAAAATATATCAAAATAATCAAATAAAAAATCACTACCATTATAAATCCTTGAACATTTTATTTCTTTCTAGTTTTTTATTCAACCATTTTTTAGTTTATTTACATTAAATGAAAAATCCAAAATTATTATTTGGAAAATATACCCATATCTTTTTTCTATAATCATCAATAAATGAAACTTAATATATGGATTTTCCAATGGAAGAAACATCTATAGGATCAAACACATCATAATGAATAAGATATAAAAAAACCAAAATATTTATGAGAATTTGAGTAAAACTAAACATGGTTTTGTTTTCCATAAATGAAATGCTCCTAGAAATCAAAATCAAGATTACAATCATTCAAACCTTCAACAAAGTTTTAATTTTTCAAGCTTCTTAGACCCTTTTCTCCATTATGGCCAAGTGTTTGATGGGCATAACCTAGTCTTATTTGTGGGTAACTTTGATTTAGAAGAAAAAGCATCCTTGGGTACCCAAAATCCATGATCATTTGCTAAAGGTGAATCCCTCACCTCTTCCAATGAAGTATCCACAGATTTTTTATAGTACTTTTACGCTCAACTATGTATACATCCAACTTATATAATGTTCCAAATTTGACATAAAACCTCTCACCATTTTGCATTCTACATCAGAAAAGATAGCCTACATACATGCATATATTATCTTACTTAGAGATAATAAATTTTGTGTTAGTCCTGGGATATGTAACACGACATTAATCCTTCTTATTCTACCATCAGGAAACTTGATTCTAAATTTACCATGACCTATGTTTATTAGAGGTCATATGAAACGATGCACCTAAGTCAATTAACCATGCATCATTACTTGTATGAGTGGCCAAAGTTATAATGAATGCATCAACGTCCTCCTTAGACTAAGAGTTAGAATCTTTTTTTTTTCTTTTTCTTCTTATTTTCTTCATTTTAATCCTTATGGATGTGTCCAAGCTTACCATAATTCTAGCAAATAACTTTGTATTTTTAGGAAATTTAGATTCCCCTTGGATTTTTATTTATTATGCTTCTAATTTGTCTTTCCCTTTTCCTTAGGTCTTCCATGAACACTTACGGGATCCTTAACATTGATGAATTCCTTCCTCCTCATCTCTTTAGAAAGAAAAGAACCCACCACATCTTCAATATTCAAAAAAATAGAAGTATTACCAATGGCGATCAAGAGAGAAACCCGTAATTCAAACAAAGAACAAAGAAAGATCTAACATTTCTCCTCATCATCCATCTTGACATCAACATATAATAATTGAGCCACCAAAATATTGAATGCTTCCAGGTGGTCTGTAATTAATTCAACCTCTTCCATTTTCAAGAAATATAATTTTTTCCTCTTATTCACTAAATATTTGGCTTGATACATATTACCAAGTTTCTCCCAAAGCTTCTTTGCAAAGGACTCTTCATAGATATTGATAAAATAGAGCTTGTGAAGCACAATCTGATTAGACCCTTGACTTTATGACCCATAACGTCATATTGAGTAGCCACAATAGTATCTATTTTTTTTAGGACATTTTCTTCAATAGCATACCCATAGATCTCGATCTATTAGCAGATCCCTTATATTCAATTTCAACATTTCTAAATTATTTCTAGTAAATTTATCCTCCTCTATTCTCTCTAACAAACTTGTCATCTAAAACTTCCTACAACAAGATCAAAAATTATCTTTTACATGATCTCCCATCCAAATTCATATTAGTTTAAAAAACTCTAACAACCCACAACTAAAATCAAAGGTGATTAGGCTTTGATACCACTTGTAAGGAAGTTAAGGTAGTGGAAAAACTTCCTGTACTAGCCTTGAGAGGAGGTTTATGTAAAAAAAAATTAATATTGTTGGTGTAATTAATTAATTTTAATACCACTTTACTTAATCTTACTTAGGATAATGCATCACCTAGTAGTATGTGATTGAAACACTTAGGAGTTTGCACCTATATTTGCACATGATGTAGGAGAAATTCTACTTTACGTGGTGACAGTTGTTATCACATTCCACTTTATGTGTGAGATATACCTTTAGTTCTCTTATCACATTATCATCCTCCACATGTTGCACATACTTCATTGCATAATGGATGATGATCCACATTTGGTGGACATGTGACCCCACCTTGTATGGGTGATAACTTATCTTCTCCTTATCATAGTCTCTTATTTCCTTGCCTATATAAGAAAACCTATTATGTACATTTTAATCATATCTATTATCAATAATATCATTCTTTCATCTTGTTACAATTGTCTTGGCATTCTCTTGCAGAAGTTATCTTGGTCTTTCATTTGATCCTAGGGGTGTTGTAGAGTCAACTAAAACTCTAGCATGTATCTTTAAAATGGTTACAGAAAGTTAACACAAATGAATATACATACCATGCATATCATAGAAGAGTGATTTACATAGGGAAACACCTTTTGTGATAAAAACAACATGCTCCAAAAGTTTCCCAATATGTTATTCAAAAATCAACAACAAAATACAATATACTTGTAGAGCAATTTCTTGCAGTAGTATCACCAACTGGAGATCCAAAGGTAAATCTATAGATATAAGACTCTTACACACAACCTCCATCTCATGCACCTAATATATAGGAGATACAATATATGAAACATTCAAATATATTAAAAAACTATGGGATAAGACTGCTAAAAATTTAGCAACCATCTGATCTCCAATCCACGATGCCCTATGATTTGTAAAAATACACACCAACACATGTAGCTCTATTTTATTTCGCATACATGTCTCCAACAAATTTTTATATCTCCTATTTCAAGAGACCCAACTTTTGGTGGCCATAACTTTTGAACTAGGTGTCTAATTGATGAACCATTTGAAGCACCAAAAAGATCATGAAGTACCATATCAAGATATAACCCTACATGATGGTTACAAATTCTTTTGGACCACTTAAGTTCCTCTAAGGCCTTCAATATTAACTTCAAAACTTTTGTTGACAACTTTTAATATTAAAAACTTGAAAATAGTCAAATATAAGCATTTTTTTGCAAGAAAAAATGTTGGTATGCTTTTCTATCTCATCCAAACCTTTGGGAAAGTTTTTGGACCAATCTGTTCTCAAAATAAAACTTACTATAAAAAGTAACCTTATGTAATTGCAAGTTTGAGACACGATAATAATCATGTCTAATTTTTAGTTAACTTATGTTTGTGGAAAAAAATCCCATTTATTATCTTTAATAATCCTAGCCTCATAAGTCCCAAACATTATGAGTGTGGATTTTTTTCAGTTTAGTATTTAAAGTAAGAGCTTATGATTGCTAAATTTTTAGATTTTACAATCCCAACTTGTCTTTTTTCTTGATTCCACCTTTCTCATTATTTATGCTAAAGTAGCAGACCACTCCTTATCAACATGTCTTCTCATCAAACCTCGACTCCCCACCTTTCAACAATTGCTATGATTCATGCAATATCCTTGATTCTCAACCTCCACTATTCTCTCTTATTGACATTATTTAACCCACCTATCCCATACATGATTGGACCATCATTACTTCTTAGATAGATGACACATCTTCTAGAACACTTTTATTGAGAATAAAAAACATTTGATAATGGGAATGTGGATCCAAGTTTAAACTAGAGATGCAAAAAAAGAAGATAACACCAATTGTCATTAATGTGATACTTATAGTTTCAAACGCTAAAATATCTCACATAATTATTGTGTAGGAAAATTAAAAATCATAGAGTATTCCTTTATGCCTCCCCCTACCTAGTGCATGATTTTAGATACATCTCTAAGTTAATTGACACCAAACAAGTATGATCTTTCTCAACCACTTACTAGTAATGGGATTGAAACCATTACTAGCGTACCTTTTTTTTTATTATGTAAAAAATGACAAGAATTATAAAATTTCAAAATATATAATTTATTCATAAATATGAATAAATCATCACATTTACTATTTTAAAAAAAATTAATTTTTTTTATTTATTTAAAAAAAAAAGACTACAAAAAATATCCAATATCACAAGTTTATGTACATTTCTACAACATACAGGAAATCCATAGGATCCAATAGTTTTTGGTGATGTAAGAACACTATTATAGTGATCAATTGGAAACAAATTAGATAAGCTAACCTAGACAAATCCAATTACTTTAATTGAAATGTTTGAAAATGTTTTTAACAATAAAGAATTGCATAGAAGCAATCCAATGTAATCAAACCTAGAACTTATCAATTGAATCTAATAAGAATTTTCTTTCAGATTCATATTCAATTTTTTAGTTCTGATGGTGGTGGAGTTGACCCTCAATTCATCATTATAAGTATCATCTTTCACATGAAGTTTAAATGTGTATTTCTTGACAATGTATTTTTGCATAATATCTTCAATCTTGACATCATTTTGTTCTCCATGCTTCAATATGTTTAATTTCTTTGTTGTATTACCAATTACCTTTTTCATTATTGATCACATTCAAGAAAAGTCTCATCACATCTTTTACAATACAAATTACCATTTCCATTTTTTTTCACCTTCTTTTTGCATTGTCTATCTTCAATTTTCAAGGGTCAAGTTGTTTATAGAAATTCTCCACCTTTATGAAATATAACTTGTATCTTTAATCACAATCCAATTAGGTCTATTATATTTACCAAGCCCCTGATCCATAATTTATGCCATATTTTTCAATATTTTATCTTGTCTAATGGATGATATTTCCTTTGTAATAGAATGTCAAGCAAGATTCTTCCCTTCTTTATCAAACCATGATCTTAACTATTGTGACTCTGGAAGATTAGGATTTATAAGAATTTGTGTTGTGTTGGTTGTTCCCATATATTTTCCACCAAAATCACTAATTCATCGAGCCTTTATAGCTATAATGGTAAAAGTCTCCAATTCAAAAAATTCCTAGAGTTTTTGGCCTTCTTTATTGCAAAGACCATCCCACATTATCAACTCCACTTTGAAACCTAGCATGTCTTTCAACTAAAGATTTCTTTTTTGAGTTTGTGTTGCATTATTTTATAATATTATTTTTGATGGATTGACCAATAAAACAATGACGATATCAACTATAGAAAAAAAATTACATGCCATCAACTTTACTTATTGGTATAAATTGAAAAGTTGTTTAGGTATTAATCTATCCTCCTCCAAACACAACCCAACTATAGAATTACTTTGTAATAAATTTTCCCAATCATTATTTAATGGATAAATTTCTTTTGTGTAGATTTGAGGCTCCCTTTTGAGATCATGTAGACTCTCCCAGTCCTTATGCAATCATAGAATTTATCTACAATAGTATTGAAACATATTACTCTTATTTTGCCCCCACCTAAATCAACCAAGTCAAAATTAAAAAAAATTCCATCTCCTTTTGTGTTGACGAAATGATGAAGTTGACCTTTTGTAGTAACTCTAGCCTTTATTGTCCATTTACTTTGATAAGGATTCAATGTTGCAATAGGAGTGATTTTGCAGGAGATTCATTTCTTGCAATAATTGAGTGATCATTTGAATTTTTGGTAGTATTGTCCTTCATTTTGTATTCACAAAATGGATGCAACACTATGAAATTTTCCTTAAGTTTGTAGCTCAAATTCTCTAAGGTACTCAATTTTTGGAAACCTTCTATTCCTTTTTCAATTTTTCTTGATTGGTTGGTTTGTTTTCAATTTTGTTTTCATTCTATATTTGTTACTTTTCAAATTTCTCTCATTTTGAGCTATCTTAGGCCTAAATCAGAGCTATATTTTATGAGATAATAGGAATTAAGTAGCTTGCAGATTGGTTTTTTAAGACTGACTAGAGGTCTTTGTTCTTTATTTAAAAATCCTGTGATGTGTAATCAAAAGTCCACCAAGGCCCCTTAAAGTCATGATATACAAGATTTTTGTCAATCATTGCATATCATTTTGGGTTTCTTTTACTTGAAATATGGAATCAAAAGTCCACCATTACATATTTGCAAGGAAATATGTGAGCTTTAATGAATGCATTGGTGGGATTTTTAAGCTTCATTACATGCCTTCTCTTTAAAGTTTAAATGCTTGTAAAGGTGCATGAGAAACCCGTCCTTGGAACAAAAACATGTTTTTAATAAACTTATACTTGTCAAGTGTGCTTTTTAGGATCGCTTGCAAGTGCTACCTTTGTTTAAAGGAAAACATGTTTTATTTGTAATGATGATTCAAAAGCCCATCATAGTAAAGAGGGTATGTTTTTAATACGAGAAACATCTTGCAAAGAACACATAAAATATCATGTTTATTTAAAAAAAAGTTGTTGATGTAAAAACACAAAACAAATTGCAAAGATAAGTCTAAATCTCATCATCAGCTATCACAAGGTGTTTAGTTTTATTTTCTATATGTATCATAGGCATAAAAGCTCATCAAGGGCACAACCAAGTTGTCTTAGTTTGAATTGTTGCTTAAAATGCCTGTAGCTGATCTTCTAAAGCTTGCTTCGTAGACATAAAAACCCTTCAAGGGCATTTTGATTCATTTTTATGAAGAAGAGCTTGTTTTGAGCTCGTAACGTTAAATTCAAATCCCATCTAGGGTAAATATAGATGTTTTTGTAAAAGAAAACAATATTTTTAGTAGTAATGATGAACTGAAAGCACGTCCAAGTGCAAATACAATAGATTTTCAACTTGTTTTTATCTTTCTAAATCACGTGCTTCCTCTATAGGAGTCATTTTTTACATCCATTATAATTTGACTTGCATTCTCAAGAAGAAACCACGTTCTGATCTTTGAATGAGTCTTGGAGGTTCCTATCTTCTTGCATTTTGATTCTCATACTTGGTCATTTGTCAATAATTCATGGAGGACTGAAAATGCATTCATTGTTGTGAGGATTTGGTCAAATTTATTTTTCTATAAAGCTGAAACTTGGGGATCTTTTTCCAAATTTGAATCATCAAACATTTGGGAGATTTTCTTAGGATTCAAGACTTCTTCCTCGTTGCATTTGATTCTCAAGAAGAATATTTGAAGAGTCTTTGTATGAGAGCATTATTTTTTGAAACAATGCAATTTCTTCCCCCAAATGGCAATGCAAGTTCTTCCCACAAAGAGAAATATCCAAGCATGCATATTTTACCTACTTGCAAACAGGATTAAAAACCTCATTTGTAAGAGCTTATCTTCCCAAAAAAGAGCTAATTTTTCTCCCCTACTTGTAATTGGATTTAAAAATTCCACTTATGAGTAAGAAGTACCTCAACTTGTGTATATACTCACTTGCACTTCATTTCAAAACCAAATATTTGCATTTCATCCACCATGCATAGTTCCAAATTTTCAAAGAAGAAATATCCATGACTTCTCCTATTTTCCTATATGATCTACCCAATTAACATATGATAGCATTGGTCTTATTTTGCAAATAGATTCCAAGACTAAAGAGTGATACGGAGTAAGAACAATCACATGATGGGACCACACAAGGAAAGGGATGTGCGATGGAATGTTTACGTGAATAGAATGCTTTCAAGACTGAAATGGTCATGAAAATATGCTTCGTAGTATAGACCATTAGGATTTAGATCAATCAAGGATGTGGGTTATTATTCTAGATTAAGATGCTTCCACCAAAATTTAACACATCAATCAGGGAACATCTTGTAGCAACATAAAGACTGACAAAGGATGATGTAGTAGAAGTCGTGTCTTGTCAGACACTTAGTTTATTTTCATCATGCATTTTGTAAATTTTTTATTGACAAATTACATGTAATTTGGAATAAGTTGTAATTATAGGGGGATTTTCACCTGTAAAGTGAATTCATGTAATTCAAATACAAGTCAAGTTATTTAGGAATTTTTGTTTGAATAAGTCAAAGTTAATTAGGTAATAGGTCAAAGTTTGTTGGGTTTCTCCCACCTTTCTCTCACAGCCCCACACCTCTATATAGGAGGGATCTTCATTGTAATTATCATCTTTTGTCAATACAAAAAAACTCTACCAGTTTGTATATGCACTCTAAGACTCTGTACCTAGATGTAGATTAAATTACTTTCAATAAAAGAGGCAACTTGCTTTCAAACTTTGTGTTGATTCAAGGTGTTATGTGATGACATTTTTTGAATGTTGATTATGAGTTTTATGTTTTTATCAAGAGAGATTTGAATTCAAGCTTGAATACAGCTTTGAGTTGCACATTAGTTCAATTTGAGTTTTTGGAGCCTTTGTGATGCAGATGGGAAGATCTATATAGTTTATAGTGGCTTAAAGTACTTAAGGATGAAAGAATTTATGCTTCATTGTTAATCTCTTTCATAAAAAATAGTGAATATTCAGTAAGAGACGTTGTGCCTTACTGTTTGTTCAGGCCATTAAATCTTCACTCAGGATAAGTGCAGAAGAATTTGGGTTTCTGCGAATATTCCACTCATATAAAGTAGATTGGTGTCTTTTGGGTTCTTCTTATGTCAACTCATGAGCCATTGATATTATCATAGAAACAGGTTCTTTGTGTTGAATTTTAGTGTTGTTCTTAAGTTGTTTTCTAAATCATTCTTGAAAAAAGAGGAATAGATTTAGAGAACCGCCCTATTTTGTAATTTCTAGTTAAGTATATATTGGACCCACCTATGGTAAGAAGGGAGTCTCCCCTATTGCTGAGAGGAAAGAGAAATCTCATGTGGCATTGCCTAAAGTTATAGTTTTGCAAGTTGTGGTCACAATGACTTACAAATCTTTTAGCCAATGAGTAAATCTAGGCATGTGTTATTATAATGTAGACAAAATATTAGTCAATTTAATAGAATTAAGGTACATTTTGATAATTTTTTTCACCATTAGAACACATGGATAACCAATCTAAGAGACCTTTATGGGCTAAGTGTTGTATATTTTTGACACAGGAAATGCATTGTGTTTTCTGGAATACTTAGGCATGAGAAAAAATTGTATGTTTTTCGTTACCCTATATTCCCATGAAAGAGTACCATAAAAGATGATTTTGTATATAGAATGCAGTGATTTTGTATGCAAACATGTGATGAATGGTCAATTTGTGCAAAAACATCATGTGTTTTCTACACCCTGTGTATCCACAGTGCCTTCGTGAAAAGGTATGTTCATGTGAGGACATGCGGGGAATCATTGGAGGCATGTATTTTTTGGCTAAAAATGTTGTGTGTTTTCCGCATCGACTTAAGAGGATCAATGACTTAGATTTTGTCACACTTGTGAAATCAAATCTAATATGTGGAGCGTTGAGACTATTTTTTGTTTTTCTAAGTCTTGCTAAAAGTCTCGGTTCCCAGTGTCAATTTTTTCCCTCAAATTCAAAGGTCTGTTCCAGTGTGCCCTCAAAATTTATAAGAGTGTTTGGATCCTAAGTATTGTGGTATTAAAATTGGCTAAAAACCTTAAACCCTAGGTCATTTGTATCTTTACCATGCAAAAACCCTAGACCTTCATGACCTTGTTCTATTTTGAAGTTACTTTTGTCGAGTAACTTAAGTGTTCTATAAGTCATGTGCTTTTTATCCTTTGCCTCTATCTCTTAATCTCATGATCAAGACCAAATATTCTTTATGGTAGAACCAGGAGGCACAAGAAGCTTTGGAAAAAATTAAACAAGAAATTCAAGAATCCCCTATTCTAAGTTCTAATTATACTAAACCTTTTTCTCTATTTACATTTGCATCTTTTCACACCATAGAAGCAGTGTTATTGCAGAAATATGAGGAGGGATTTGAGCACCATATAGAATTCTTTAGTAAATAATTAAAATCATCTTAATTCAATTATCAATTGATGGAAAAACAATCTTATGCCTTGGTGAAATAAGTTAAGGCATTTAGACCGTATCTAGTGTGTGCTAAAGTCAATTCATATGTTCCCCATGCTATAGTAAAAGATATTTTGGTTCAAAGTAAGATAACAGGGAAAAGATGGAAGTGGATTAACAAAATTCAGGAGTTTGACTTAGAAATCCATATTACTAAGTTGGTAAGGGGATTTGGACTAGCCAAATTAATGACAGAAGAAAATTTGGATCTAGTTCAAGTAAATAATATCAACACTTGTGGAGAAGTAATTACGAGTATTGAAATGTAGCCCTGGTATAATAATATTGTATGTTTTCTAAAAATTGAAAGTTTCCCAGAGGGTTTGATTGATAACCAGAGATGAAGTCTAAGATTGCAAGCTTAGAAATATGTACTACTGCATGGTGACCTGTAATGGAAAAATAGGGATGGAATACTGTTGTTATGTCTAGAAAAAGGACAATCTGAAAAGATCTTGAGAGAAATGCATTCTTGGATGTGTGGAGGACACTATTCAGCCAGAGCAACATCTCATAAGATCTTAAGTTTTTGGTATTATTAGCCTTATTTTTATAAAGATTCCCATTCTTTTGTCAGGAAATGTGAACCATGTTAGAGATTCTCTAATAATATAAAGTTTTAAGGTGCCCTAATGTTGAATCATCTAGTTGCAGAATAACCTTTTTCTATGTGGGGAATAGACTTCATTGGAGAATTTGTAGAAAAATCAAGTGGGGGGCATATTTGGATTTTAGTTTTTACTGATACTTTACCAAGTGGGTTGAGGCAATTCCAACTAAAAAGGCCACAAGCATAGTAGTGGTTGAATTTCTGATAGATAATGTCATTACTAGGTTTGGTGTCCCTATTAAACTAGTAATGGATAATGCAATGTGTTTTAGATCAGAAGAGTTTGTTGATTTTTTTTCTAACATGGGAAATATAATATCATATTCATCCCCTGACCATCCATAGGCCAATGGGCAAGTAGAATCTAGTAACAAGAGTATTCTACAAATTTTGAAGAAAAATTTAGAAAACAACAAAAGATCATGGCATGCAAAGTTGAAGCTTTCCCTTATGGGAAGACATGATTATTGTGAAAAGGGAAATAGGAAATTCTCCTTTTGAATTAATGTATGGTGTTCAATCCAAAATGCCTTTAAACAATTTGCTTCAAGTTTATAAGTCCATCCAAGATGAGGGATTAGAATTATCTAAGCCAATGCAAGAAAGAATGATTCAATTAGTAGAATTGGATGAAATGAGAAGAGACAGCCAAAAGGAAAATATCATATTACAAAAAAAGATGAAATATATTTTTGATAAAAGGGCCAGTGACAAAATATTCCATCCTAGTGACTTGGTTCTTCAATGGAATGCCAAAGCTGAAGATAAGGGAAAGCATAAGAAATTTGAATCTTTGTGGTTAGGTCCCTTCATTATCCATCAGACATTTGGAAAGGATTCATATCTTCTCAAGAGTATGAATGATGGAGAATAGGAATTTCCAGTGCATGGAAAATTTCTGAAAAATTTCTTCAATTGAATCAAATTTTTCCATGCACAGTAGTCTTGTAATTTATGTACGAGTATGTTTTCTTTCTGTTGTGTGTTTCTTTCCAAATTGTGTGTTTTATTTTGCAGTAGGTTAGTATGGTTGTAGTCTGCCTACCAGAGATCTATAATTCTTTCTATGAAATTTCATTAAAGAATCCTCAGATAGAGCCATTGTTGGGACTATTTTGTGTTTTTCTGATTCTTGCTAAAAGTCTTGGTTCCCAGTGTCAGTTTTTCCCCTCAAATTCAAAGGTTTGTTCCACTGTGCCCTAAAATTTTCTAAGAGTGTTTGTATCCTAAGTATTGTGGTATTAAAATTGGCTGAAAACCTTAAACCCTAGGTAATTTGTGTCTTTACCATGAAAAAACCCTAGACCTTCATGACCTTGTTCTATTTTGAAGTTACTTTTGTTGAGTAACTTAAGTGTTTTATAAGTCATGTGCTTTTTATCCTTTGCCTCTATCTCATAATCTTGTGATCGAGACTAAATATTATTTATGGTTTGGAGACTTGCCACAAACTTATATCTCTTAATCTTGGGAAGAAAGGAATATGCTCTTAAGGATTCATAGATCAAGTGCAGGTGGTCGATCTTCCTCTCATAAATTGGCCAGCGCAAGGTCTCAAGATTTAACTCATGTTAAGAATTTTGTTTTGCGATTCAGAGACTTAGACATCTCTGAATCTCATAATCTAACCCAAGGTCAAGATAGGGTTTCTTCTTGATTTTCCACATGATCTCCAAGTGATGTCATAGTTAAGTGAAATGTTGAGAGGCTTAGCGAGGATTGTTGATCTCGTTTCAGATGAGCGCCCAGTGCGAGATCTCTATATAAAAGCCAAGGTTAAATTTTTACTCAGCGAGGGTCATTGATGTTTTTTTGTCCTTGGTTTGAGCCTGTGGCTAGTGCATGATCTTCCAATTAACTCAAGATTTAGTAAATCTTTCAGTGACATGGAGTTTTAGTTTTCACGCAATCTCCAAATGAACCTGTGGTTAAGGCAGGGTCTAGTAAAGTTTATTTTGAGATTTAGAGATAAAGAAGTCGCATGATCTCAGAATAGAAGTGTGGTTAAGAAAGAGGTATTGAGATTTAGTGTAGGCCATTAGATCAAATTCAAGATAGAGGGTTGTCTCTTAATCTCAGAAAGAAATGGTCAAGTATAGAAGTTTTCAGAAACTTAGTGTTGATCGTTGATGAAGTAAAAGATCTATGGTTGGCGCATAATCTTGAGATCAAGCTAGAATTAGTCAAATCAATCAGTGAATTGGAGATTTACTTAGTTTCTAAATCTCCAAATAAATCAAGTTCAAGCATATTTAGTTCAAAGCTAAGTCAGGTTCACCAAAGAAAGAATCTAGACCGTTGATCAGACCAAAGATGTGCGTCTGGCGCTAAATCGCTAAGAAAGATCAAAATGTCATGAAACATTCAGTGATCAGGAGATGATAAGATAAGATGCGGGAACATGTCTAAGTGAACTAAGAGATCTATGGTTCTTGTCAAGTCTTCAAACAAACCCAAGGTAAAGAATAATATTTAGCGATTCAGAGACTGATTGAACGTTGAATCTTGAGACTTATCTAGAGTTAAGTTAAACATTGGGAGATTGTGAGATAGTTTTTATCTCATAATCTCAAAATGAAATAGGGTTAATTCCAAGAATTATGAAATCAAGTGTGATCCATAGATTAAATTTAGGATCAAGGGTTACCACGTAATCTCCATGGTGGAACCCAAATTTGTAGATCAAATTTGCACATGAAAATGGTTCCGGGAAGTATCCTTTGTACTCATTATTATGTTTATGCTTTCATTTTCTACATTTTCATATATGCTTTTATTTATCGCTTATGTCTATTTGTATTTTATATATCATATTATTCTTTCTTTCATGCATATTCATATTTAAATTCATAAATATAGTCATTGCTTGTCTTTTTGCGGCCTTTTTTCTTATTTCATACTTTTGTGTAGATCTGTCTGACGGTTAAACCTCAACATAGATCAAGGGTGGGCATGTTTCCTCAAAACAATGTTGCACATTATCTATCCATTAAGGCATCACACCTAGCTGACAAATGTCAGATAAGATCTTGGTTGGGAAAGGTTCAAACATGGAGGGAATATTCTTTCTCATTCAACAACTTAACGTGATCCATTGATTTGTTTTTTATCGTGTGCCTTGCGTTAAGTCTTGTGATGAAACTAGAGTTAGTCAAAGCATTGGGAGATTCAACAACTCAGTCTATCCCGTGATCTCCAAATAAACCCAGAGTTAAATTCTGGTTTAGAATTCCCTTTCAGTTGTGTGATCTCTAGATGGATTTAAGGTTAAGTTATTTGTTTGGATACTTAACGCGGATCGTTGATCTTGTTCTGATCTTGTGGTTCTTGTTAAGTTTCATAATAAACCAAGGGTAAAAAAAATCCTCCCATGACTTTGAGATTGCTTTAGTCACGTGATCTTGTAATTTGAATCAGAGTTAAAGACATGGTTTTATTTTTGCCTTAGTCATGTGATCACCAGATGGTCTTGGGGTTAAGTGAAAGATTCAGAGACTTAATGAGGATCATTGATTCATATCAGATCTTGTGGTTTGCACTAAGTCTTGAGACAAAGTTAAAAGTCAGAAAAGTTAAAGAGATTTTGCATGACTCATTAATTCAGATTAGATCTTGTGGATAGCGTGAAGTCTTGGAATAAACCCCAGAGTTATGAAATGATCTCACGACTTAGAATTTGTTTTAGTCACGTGATCTCGAGATGGATTAAGGTTAAAGTTCAAGTCAGGTAAAGTTAAATATGGGCCCACCAAGTTAAGATATGAGCTGTTGTTGCAAGTCTAATCCTATGGTTGTCATGAAGTCTAACAATAAACACTTGGGTTATCTAATCTTCCAGCGACTTGGAGTTTCTTTCAGTCATTGAATCTCAAAATGAATCATGGTCAAGGCAGTTGAAGTCAAGTTTAGTTCAGAGTTAGTTATGGATGGAATCATGGTCGTTGAGCAGGATCAAATCTTATGACTTGTGCTAAGTATCTGAATTAAACCATGGTTAGGCCAGATACTTTGAGATTTCTTCAGTTACATGATCTCGAAAGGGAAAGTAATATGCTCTTAAAATTTAGAGATTTAATTTAGATCATAGATCATGTCTTGGATCTTGTGGTTCTCATGTGATCTCGCAACAAACCTAGAGTTAAGGAAATGATCTCGTGACTTGGAGACATAAAGGAGTTCATATACCCAAGGTTAAATTGAGTTATAGCTAAGGTCAGAGACTGAGGTAAAGATCAAGCAGGTCCTATTTGATTTAGTGGTAGGCATAAATCCTTGAAGAAAAGATGCTTGAAATATAACCATTAAGGCATTATGCATTGAAGACACGTGTCCATGGAGGGCCAGGATGAGAAAAGAAGGATTGAAGTAAAGACCGATCAAGTTCAAATTGATCAGATGAACAACATAATGCCTTGAAGAAAAAGTGATCAACATCTAACCATTAAGGCATTACGCCTGAATGACAAGTGTCCTGGGCCCATGGTGTTCTAAGAAATATGATCATCTGTCAAATAATGGAAAGCATCAACAATAGGCATAATACCTCAAAGCGGATATGCATGACTTATACTCTTGAAGGCATTACACAATCTTGACACATGTCCTCCATAGTAAAAAGAAAGAGTGCCCGAGTGGCAGTGATGACTAGGTTTTCCTTTTGTCATTTTATATTTTAATATTATTTATATTCTATCTTAGGGTTTTGATTATCACTTGATATGTCATCGACATATCCATGCAGGGTTTCAAGGGTGGCAAGTATGGATCTGTTCAATGATAAAGTAATGTGATCTTCATGAGATACTAAGGAAGATAAAGACATGCATACACATTATGAGGAATTATTACAAAGAAATATGGTAACAGAAGATGGTCGACAATGTTGACGTGCCTGTTCAAAATGATAAAGCTATTTGACTCCTAGGAAATGCATGCATTATTAGGGACAGAAATATATGGGTCAAAGTACCATAATATTTTAACACAAATTCATTATTCTAAATTGTCTCTAACAAATCACAAGTGATTTATTAGTGACCATTATTTTGTTCTCTTTTGGTTGATAATTATTTTTCAGACAAGGATGATTAATCATTCCTTTATTGCAACTAATATTCAGTTGTTGATCTTAGGATTAAGTTTTAGTTATCAAGAGACACATCAATCTAAAGCTTGTATGCATCCCTCATAATTTATACAAATAGGGATTCCAAGACCATGTGAAAGAGTGAGACATATACATTATTATTCGTTCTAGTTTTGATCACAACTGCAACATGGACTCAAATGTACTATTTTCTCAAAATCAATAAAAGATAAGTGTTTTTGTCTCACTTTTGGTAAAAGGGTTCAATCCATTTCAGTTAGTCCTTGTAATTATTGAAGGAATTTCCATTGCTATTTTAGATATGCTTGTGTAGATATATTATATGTCTTATATCATTGTTTGATTATCAAGGAGTTTGTGAGAATTTAATGCTTCCAGCTTCTTGTTCAACTAGTCTCCCTTCTTGTTCAACTGGTCTACCAACCATATGAGTTAAATTAATTTGAACTAACAAAGATATAAATAGACTTAATCTTATCTGCATCCAAAGCATTCATACAGTTGATAGTATTGATACTGTCTTGCAAAGTTGTACATAGGATTGAATTTGGATTGACTCTTTTTGCCCAAGTTGATATAGGCACTGATATAATTTATTTTTGGATATTTGGTTTTTTTTTTTAGTTTTTGATATATTATATCATCCATTTATTTATACATTCTTATAAAGCACTCTTGTAAATCTCACAAAGCATTCAATTTCTGTAGTTTGATGTTGTATTGATTACTTCTTTCAAAGTATCTTGCCATACTTGAAAGAGAGAAGTTTTAAGTGTGTCTCATCTGCTATAAAAAGCCTTGAAGGAGAAGTCAATGTATATGCCTACCAACCTTGGTTTTGCAGGGCCATAATTACATAATGTTCAACCTTGCCTTTGTTGAAACTTGTTAGTTGGACAAGTCACTTGGGTTTCCCGTCATTGGATTGGCAAGTCAATAGGAAATCCAGTCTGTTGATTTGAGCATGAAAAAATTGGTGACTCTGTTGAGGACTATTCACAATAAGAATTGTGGTGTTATTAGAGTTTTAGATTTTGGGAATCAGAGAGCAATAGTACCTATTTGTTTAAAAGTGCACTCTACTGGAAGGAAGAATCCAAAAGACCAGTAAGCAATATTCTCCTTCTGATAAGAAGGTGGTGACTCTACAATTTTGATTCAAGTATATCTTGGTAAATTAATTTTTTATGCTAAGTATTCATGTGGGGTAGAATATCCTTGCATCAAGATCAAATTGAACTAGACTTACACAAAAGTTTAAGAAGAAGTAAGAAGCAGGTTCCATATATGTTGTATACTAGATATATGAGGTTTCCTGATAGGGAGATTACTGGTTTGAATGATGGAAGACATTGTGAAAATCCTAGCAATTTAGTGGATAATAGAAACCCATTTGGCTTTGAAGATGTTGAAAATCAGAATCCAGTACAAAAAATAGAAGAAGAGATAGAAGAATATGATGTAGAAGATCAATTTTTATATTCTACATTAAGTAAGTTAACTGAGTATGGTAAACATAATCCAAGATTAGTTAAGGATTTGAGAAGATTATCTAGTGAGGCCTTGGATAGGTTAGAAATAAAGAGAAGTGACTTGGTTTCAATACCTAATGATGAAGAAATATCAAGAGAAAAGGTGACACCAAAAGGGAATGGGTTACCAAAATACAATCCTCCTCATAGAAAAAATAGGGAACCAATTTTCAGCAGTGATCATACAAACTCATTGTTTGAACCAGACAATAGAGGAAGGTGTGAGAAGAAAAATAGCAGGAATGGAAGGAATTGTTATTGGAGACAACCAAATAATGTAGAAAACTATGACTGGGGTAATCCAAGGAAAAAAAACATGGGAAATAATCATAAGAATGGACAAAATCACCAAGGCATGAATCATCAAAATCTCAGAGGTCAAAATGGGAATTGCCATAATATGGGCCAGAGGAGAAGAGATCCTATGGTGATGGAAAGATATAGGTAGATTGATTTCAGTGGGATAGTTGGATATCCAAATACTATATCAAATGAATTAAGAAATGCTATTCCAAAATTTTCAAGGAATGGAGTGTAATCTGTCGAACAACATACCATAAATTTAAAAAACATTTTTGAAGAACTAGATGGGAACCATGAAGATATTTTCATGAATTTTTTTGTCCAATCATTAACTAAAGAAGCTGCTAAATGGTATAGGGAGTTTCCTGATGGATCCATCTCAAGCTGGTGTAATTTTTTAAATCAATTTATTGAACAATTTTGTGATTATAATGATACATCTTTTGAATCTCATGAATTAACTAGCATTAAAAAGAACTTTAATGAATCAGTTACAAAATTTAATAACAGATTTTATAAAGTTTTGAATATAATACTAAGAGATATAAGACCTGTTGATTATTTTCTAATTTATTTCTATCCAAGTGCATTTGATAGCAAAACACATTATGAGATTAGATCACAAGGACCTGCAACATTGCAGCAAGATTTCAAAGTTGCTACTACTATTGGAAATAATAGAAAGGCTGCTGGAAGGATAGATAAAAGGGATGATACTAAATTATACAATCCAAAGAACCCTAAAAAGGATGATCTTAAAGACATTATGGATATGATAAAGAATCTAAATGCAAAGAAAGGTAGGAATGATAAGCCATCATTTTCTAAAAATGACAGGTTTAGATTACAAGATATGCCATATAATACTAATTGGAAAGAAGGAAAACCTGATAAGAAGTATCATACAAAAGAAACACCTGATCCATTGAAAAGAAATAGCCATTTGGTGGAGAACTATCCTTGGTGTGATGCTTCCACACTACCACATTCTCCTGATGATTTTGGTGTGGACCAAAGATTGCAAGAGGAAGATTAGAGTGATGATCAACAAGCTACATTAAACATTGTCTCATCTAAAACCATATGAGGAAGAGATGATTACAGTTATTCTGAAGAGGATTATGTCTACCAAGAATATCTGAATAAGATATATCATTGTGATAAACAACAAGGAGAGTTGATATTCATTAGGAGGTTAACAAATGAGGAGAAAGAAGTTTATACCATTGCAGCACTTGAGGAAGCAAGAAATAATTATAAAATGAGGAATAGAACAATAAATTTTGATCAAGGAAAGCCATTTGGAATATCTTTCAAAACACTAAAGAAGAAGGTTAGCCATCCTGACATACAAAGAATCAAAGATGATGTTGCAAAAAAAAGTCAACAGGTAGATCTTCATCAAGCACCTAAATTCACAAAGCTGAAGGAGAAACTAATGGTCAGTAAACCAATTCCCAATAATAGTTCTTTTATATCTAATGCTTTGCCTCAGGTGAAGATTTCTATTCCTTTATTTGAAATGATGAAAGTATCTGAATACAAAGATGAAACTATAAAAGTGTTGTCTAATGTAGGTAATGTTTTTAAGGAGGAATCTAATCAGAGACCAATAAATGAAGAACCACCTATGGTTTATTTAGGAACTTCTATTTCTCAAAATGGAACACAAGTTGATCCTTTTTATCTCACTTTAATGGTTAACAATAAACTTCTTAAGAATTCTATGATAGATTTAGGAGCAATAGTTAACATCATGCCCTCATAAGTTATGAAGGAGCTTGCAATGAAGGTTGATACAACTTATGGAAGATGTTATGCTATGGACAATAGATCTATACCTTTTGTTGGTATTATGAAAGATGTGGAATTTTAATTTCCTACTTTTCTTGAAATGTTATATAAAACTGATATTACTATTGTAGAAGTGCCTACTAATTATGGAATTTTTTTATCTAGACAATGGTCTAATTTAGTAGGTGGTCATATCCAATTAGATCTATCTTATGCTACTATTCCAGTGGATGGTAGGGAAGTAAAAATTAATAGGGAGCCAAGATCTCCATATATAATCGATGAAGACAAAGGGATGGAAAAAATAAACTTTTTCCATTCAGACATGGATAATTTTCAGGTGATTATTACTAAACCAGCACTGAAAATTAATATCCCCATTGGAGTGCATTTGCAGGAAAATCAGGAGGAACTTTGGCAAATAAATTTTGATGGAGTGTGGAGTAAGGAAGGTAATGGTGTTGGGATCACATTTGTATCCCCATGTGGTAAGATTTTAAACTAGTTCTCTTTCTTACTAAATTTTTAATGTACTAATAATGTCTCAGAGTATGAAGAACTAATCCTTGGTTTGAATATTGCAAAATCATATGGTATTAAGGTGCGTTCAGTTCATGGTGACTCTGATTTAATTGTTTCTCAAGTCAAAAATAAATTCATTATCAAAAATCCTAGATTAAAGTAATATAGAAACTTGGTATGGTATTTAATTGAATGTTTTGATGCATTTTAAATCAAATGGATAGAAAGATCAAAAAATTTCCTTGCACACTTGTTGGCTAATGTAGCCATCAAGCAGATTGATGTTCCTTTTGATGAGATTGTGTAGATTGAGATGAAAAATAGACCATTTGTTCTTGACAATGTGCAGAATTGGAAAATATTTGAAGATGACAAAGATCTTCTCAGATTTCTAGTTAATGAAGATAAATATGAGGATCAATACATATATTGGAATGGCTAGATAGAAGATCAGGATGGCTAAGAGACCTTGTTTGGAAAGAAAGTTGTCCAATTAAAGACAAAAAAGATTCCCAAAGGCTTGGTTGCACTTAAAGGATTTTTTGATGAGAAATAAAATCTTAAAATAGGTAAGACAAGTAATAAGTGTGAAGAAGTTGAAAAATTTAACTTAGGAAATGATAACACTCCTAAGGAAGTATACATAAGAAAGAGGCTCACTCCTAAGATCAAATATGATTTGATAAATTTTTAAAGAAAATATAGGCACATCTTCTCATGGTCATATGATGATCTTAAGGCTTGTCTAGAAGATTTATTTCAGCATAAAATCCCTCTAAAGACAGGTGCAACACCTTCTAGACAAAGATAGTGTCCTATAAATCCAATGCTAGATCCTAAAATGAGGGAAGAGCTTGTCAAGATAAGGGATACATGAATAATAATGCCTATAAGAAATTCTACATGGGTATCAAACTTGGTCCCAGTTAGAAAGAAGAATGGAGATATAAGGTTGTGTGTTGATTTTAGAAACTTAAATATATCTTCCTTGAAAGATAACTATGCATTGCATAATATGGAAGCCCTTTTACAGAAGGTTACTGGGAATGATTATTGTCTATGGTGGATGGATTCTTAGGATACAACCAAGTGAAGGTCAAAGAGTCAGAGAAATACAAGAATAACTTTACCACTCCTCGGGGGACCTATGTTTATGCAAGGATTCCCTTTGGGTTAACTAATGCAGGAGAAAATTTCCAAAGAGAAATGGATGTGGCTTTTGATGGTCTGATTGATCTCATCATGGAAGTATATTAGGATGATCTAAATGCATATTCAAAAAGGGTAGAAGAGAATTATAATGATTTGGAGCAAATTTTTAAAAGAGCTTTGGAATATGGGATATCTCTAAACCCAAAAATATCATTATGGAGTAACTGAAGGGAAGCTACTTGGGCACATTGTATCAAAGGATGGTGTAAGAATAGACCCTGAATGTATTGCAGTCATAGATAAAATCTAGATCCCCAAGAATGTTAAAGGAATCCAATCCTTTTTGGACAAATAAATTTTGTAAGAAGGTTTGTCCCAAACTTTTCAGAGATCATTAAGCCTATTGCTAAGATGCTTAAGAAAGGTGCAGAAAGTAAATGGGGGAATGAAACCCTAGAGGCATTTGCTAATATTAAGAAAGAAATCAAGGAAGTTCCAGTCCTTAAGAAACCTAATTTTTCAAAACCTTTTCAGTTATTTTCTTTTGCATCATATCATACTATTGCTACAGTTATGCTACAAAAGAATGATGAGGGCTATGAGCAGCCAATAACATTTTTTAGGAAAACTGTTCAAGCAGCAGAATTAAATTATGACATAAATGAGAAGCAAGCTTATGCCCTAGTCAAATTAGTGAAATATTTTAGGCCATACTTGGTGGGAGATAAAGTGATAGCTTATGTGCCAAATGCAGAAATTAAAGATATATTTAAGTAGTCATAGGTTACAAGAAGGAGATGTAGATGGGTGAATCAAATCCAAGAGTTTGACATGGAGATCCAAATAACAAAGTTGGTCAGAGGACAAGGTCTTTGGTGCAGGAGAACCTTAAGGTCTCCATGAAGATCTTTGCAAATTTTGGCTTGTAGGTGGTTCTAGCCAACCACCATGGTAATAAGGACTAAGGATAAAGTCCCAAGGTGTGTTTTTAAATAGGATTTGTTTAGGTTTGTTTGTGGTGTGGTCCAAAGGAGGTCCAAATTTTGCACTAGGTGGCTAGGAAAGTCAAAGTTGGTCAACAAAGGCCAAAATCCCAAAATAAAGTGAAAGGTTATATTTTAGTGTTTTTAAGGGTTTTAGGATCCAATGGAGTGATTTTGGATTGAATTAGGCAAGTGAGGTTAGTGGAATGTCAAACTTGCAAAAATTGTAAAAGTTGCTCATGACAACTTTCCAACTTTGCAAAGTTGTCATGACAACATTTCCTAAAATTTAGGAAGTAGATTTTAATGTGTTCAAATAATGACCTTAGGGTCTGAGCAGTGAGGGATAAAATATTTAAGGTCAGAAAAACCCAAATCTAGGGGTCAAACATTAGATTACGTGGATTGTGTTTTGGAAATAGCAAGAAGTAGATTGTTTTGTGTAACAGAGCCTTGATCCAGACCTTTAATGGATTGAATGGATTAATATAATGCATTGAGACTTTTATTTTTGTTATTTATTTAATATTTGTGGAGTTGATTTGGTATTTTATTATTTTTGTTAGTCATTTTGCAAATTCTTCAAGTTTTACTGGTTCGTTGTCTTGACCAGAGCTAGTCATGTAAATATGATTCCCACTTGAGTTCCCGTGGTTTAAATTTAATGGAAACTTGGAATCAAGTAGAGGACTTTGTAAATATTGTAAATAAGTCTTTTGGAGTCTGTGTGTGTAGGGGAGCTATTATTACAACCAATCGCTAGGTGAGTACAGAGGCATTTTGGCTAGGAGCTTGTATAGTGCAGTGGCAAGAGAGCTTGCTAGATAGATTGGTTTGAGCCAATAAATGGTGGAAGAGTGTAGGGGCAGGTGTCCTAGACATGTGTGTGAAAATATAAGATCAGAGGAGGCCATTAGAGCATATTTTGAGAGAAAAGAAACTAGACTAGACTACATGGCCTAGAAACCCTTAAAAATAGGGGTTTGTTGGAAATCCTATGTACAGACAACTTGGAGACTTAAAACCTAGAAAATATTAGACCCTAGGTTGACCTCATAAAGAATCCACAATTAGTTTAGTGGGTTACTAAGGATAGTTGGGAGGAAATCAAAGAATTCAGTTTCTAGGAGGCCTAATTGGGCTAAAAAGGCTACAAGGCCTAAAATCAAGAAAAAGAAGAACTCGATGGAAAACCTTTGGAAGAATCCATAAAAGTGGATCAAAATTGGTTGAAAGTGAACAAGGAATAGTAAGGATACCTATTCCTATTTCCACAAATATATTGGGATAAAATTGGCTTGATTGAGCCTATGGGTACATAGTTGGATTGAGAAGGATTTGAGAGTGATTTAAAGTTGGTGGAGAGTTCTAAAAGCAGTAGAGGACCATAGTAGTGTCCTCCAGATAGGGTAGATAAATATTCCCTAGGAAGACCAAAGAGTAGGTCTTGAATAGATCAAGGAAGTTCTTAGGATTTAGAGCTCCCCATCAAAGTGGTATTATAGCCATTGAAAGGATTGGGAAGTGGATTGTGTATGACAAAAGGAAGTGATTCAATTAGAGAAAGAACCATGGTGACCAATGAAAAGTTGGAAAGGGACTTGTCAGAGAAACAAGTCAAGAATAGAATTTTAGAAGAAGCTATGGAGGAGATGAAGAAGAAGTTGGCAGAAGTTGTAGAGACTGTAAGTAAGATGAAAGAACAGATGGGAAAGGCTAAAGACAAAGGAAAGAATCAAGTTGAAGAGGAGGTAGAACCAGAACCAAACCCTCCATTACCTAAGGAACCTTTCCTCATAGCCCTCAAAGAACTAAGTGGAAAAGCATTAGAAGGCATCCCTATATTCTCTGGCTGAATAGATGCAGAATTGGTGATGGAATGGATTGAGGGTATGGAAAATCACTTTGAATGTGGTGGAATCACAGAGGCACAAAAAGTAAAGATAGCCAAATCAAGATTGAGGGGACAAAAATTAACTTGGTGGAAGTTATTCTAGGAGGAAAGAGAAAGATAAAGGAAGAAGAAAATAGCCAATTGGAAGGGTATGGTGGCTAAGGTGAAGGAAAACTACCTACCAGAGGATTATGACATCCAACTACACAAAAGGAGACAAAATCTCAGATAGAATGATTTAGATGTGGCATCCTACACTGAAGAATTCCAAAAGTTATTCCTTAGGTCCAGAGTGAAAGAGGTAGAGAGAATTAAAGTGAATAGGTATCTCAATGGCCTTAGGTGGAACATTCAATAAGAGTTAAGCCTCTTTACTTTAACTTCTATCCATGAGTGTTTTCAAATGGCCCTTAAGGTGGAAGAAAAACTTTGAAAGAATCAAGATTCAAACTCTAGGTACAGAGGAAGAGGTAGAGACTCTAGAGGATGACATAGAGGAGGTTCTAGTGGTAGACGCAATGAGACCAGAGATCAAGGATAATCTAAGTTCATTGAGAAAACAAATGAGTCAAACCATAAAGGAGGATATGGAAGAGGAAGAATTTTTCACAGTGGTGGAAGAGGAAGATCATGTGGTTTTCAAAGAAGCTCACATTTTGCTTCAATGAAGTGTTATAATTGTGGCCAATTGGGTCACCCTGCCTATAGGTGTCTAGATAAGCCATCATGTTCACAAGGTGAAAATAAAATTGCATATGTTCAAGAAGAAGACATGACCAAACAGTCTGAGATAAGTCTGGATTCAGAGAAGGGAGAGAACCTCATGCTTAGGAGGATTTTGATCAAAGAACCTACAAAGGATTAACACAAACAAAGAGGGCTCTTTTTAGGGTCAAGTGTAAGATTCTTGGCAAGTTGTGTAGGTTCATAATAGACTCAGGGTCTACTGATAATGTGATCTCAGAGGAAGTAGAGTAGAAGTTAAAATTGACTAAGATACCTCATGTTTGTCCTTAGAAAGTAACTTGGTTCAATAAGGGGAAAAACATATTGGTCAATGAACAAGTGTGGGTTGATTTCACTATAGGAAAGTATCAAGACAAGATACTTTGTGATGTGCTACCAATGGATGCATTCCATCTGTTAATAGGAAGACCATAGAAATATGACACAGAGGCTATCCACCATGGCAAGGATAATAAGTACTCATTCAAGAAGAATGGAGTTACTTATAAGTTATAGTCTTTGATAGAGGAAGATATAGTGAAGAAGATGGACTCCAATACTCTTCTAATGATTGGGAAAGAATTCCTAAAAGACATGAAGGAGGAAGAAGGAATTGGTTATGCAATCTTGGTGAAACCAAAGGAGGAAGAGACATCCAACCAAACACCTATGCATGAAGAGGTCAGACAATTTTTGGATTAGTTTAAAGACATCATATGTAAGGGGACACCAGCTATACTACCTCACAAAAGAGAAATCAGTCATCAAATTGACTTTGTGTGATGGGCATCATTGCCTAACAATGCTACCTACAAGATGACACGAGTAGAATAAAGAGATTGCAAGGAAAGTGAAAGATCTTTTGGATCAGGGTCTGATAAGAAAGAGAATCATTCGATGTGTTGCTCCAATGGAAAAAGGGAGGTAAGTGGAGAATGTGTACTGACTCTATGGAAATAAATAGGATAACAATAAGGTATAGATTTCCTATTCCTAGAATAGAAGACTTAATGGATTTCTTAGGGGGTGCTAAGTACTTTTCTAAAATAGACCTTAAGAGTGGTTATTATAAGATTAGGATGAAAGAGGGGGATGAGTGGAATTCAGCTTTTAAAACCACAGAGGGACTATATGAGTGGTTAGTAATGCCATTTGGGCTTACAAATGCACCTAGTACTTTTATGAGGGTCATGAACAAAGTCTTGAAGGATTACATAGGGGTATTTTTGGTAGTATATGTAGATGATATCCTCATCTTTAGCAAAACAAAAGAAGAGCACATGAAGCACCTAGAACTTGTGTTGAAAATGATACAAGAAGATAAGTTAACCATAAACCTTGAGAAGAGTGAATTCATGAAACAAGAGTTAGTATACCTAGGATTTGTAGTCTCCCAAGGTGACTTGAATATGATAAAAGAAAAGTTGAAGCCATTTTGAGTTGACCTACTCCTAAGATAGGGACTAAAGTGAGAATTTTCCATGGGTTGGCCCAATTCTATAGTAAGTTTGTGAGAAGATTCAGTGAAATTTGTGCACCTGTCCTTGATACCATAAAGGGTGGAGTCAAGACAAATTTCATATGGACCAAGGAAGCCAATGAAGGGTTTGAAAGATTGAAGAAGGAAGTGGCTACTCAACCAATACTGGTGTTACCAAGTTTTGACAAATTGTTCATTGTTGAATGTGATGCTAACAACATATTAGTGGGTGTTGTCCTAAGACAAGAAGGAAGACCAGTGGCCTTCTTTAGTGAAAGGTTAAATGAAGTAAAGTTTAGGTACTCATCCTATGATTTAGAGATTTATGCATTGGTACACGCTCTTAAGAAGTGGAGGCACTATTTGTTACCAAAAGAATTTGTTGTATACACTAACAACCAGGCCTTAAGCTACATAAATACACAAGAGAAGCTCAGTTTGAGGCATATAAAGTGGATGGATTCTGCAATCATACACCTTTAGAATCAAGTACAAGAAGGGGGTAAACAACAAGGTTACAGATGCACTTAGTAGGAGGTTGCTTACTGTTCAAGAAATACAATTGCAAAGCACAGGGGTTGAAGGATTTATGGATCTTTATGAAGGAGATGTGAATTTCTCAAAGAACTATAAGGTATGTAATGATTTTAAAAATCATTTTCATAGTGAATATGCAGACTATACTTTACAGAATGGTTTATTGCTTAAAGGGAAACAACTATGTGATCCAAGGGGTTCCATGAGGGAGAAACTCATCTAAGAGAAGCACAATGGAAGTTTGAGTGGACACTTTGGGTTAAACAAGACCCTAGACCTAGTGGAGAGATTCTATTGGTGGCCTAAAATGCAGAAGGATATAAGGAGGTATGTTGAGCAATGTGGACTATGTCAGAAGGAAAAGGGGACATCATCAAATGTAGGTATTTAGCAACCATTACCCATCCCAAATAGACCATGGGAGTGCATAAGTATGGATTTCATAGTTGGGCTACCTAGGAAACCAACAAGATTGGATAGTGTGTTTGTGGTAGTGGACAAATTCAGTAAGATGAGTCATTTTATCCCAAGTAAAATAGCACATGATGCCAGTCACATTGCCCACCTTTTCTTCAAGGAGATAGTAAGGATACATGGTTTTCCAATGAGCATAGTTGTAGACAGAGAGTTGAAATTTATGGGACACTTTTGGAAGACCCTCTGGAAAAGACTAGGTACTAATTTGGCTCATAGTTTTGCATATCATCCTTAAGTGTATGGTTAGGAAAAGGTAATTAACAAGGTTCTTGACAACTTGTTAATATGTTTGACTAAGGAGTATGGGAAAGAATGGGAAAAAGTCATCCCATAAGCAAAGTTTGCCTATAATGACAATGCAAACAAGACTACTAGTAAGAGTCCTTTTGAGATTGTGTATGGATTACATCCAAGGGGTGTTTTTTATCTTAGAGATCTAAAAGGTTATGAAGGGATCAGTGGACATGTAGATGACTTTTCTCATTCAATGAGAGAGGTCCATGAGCAAGTGAAGAAGACCCTAATGGAGGCAAATTAGAAGCTTAAAGCTAAGTAGGATGAAGGGAGAAGATACTTATAGTTTCAGATAAGAGACTTGGTGATGGTATTTTTGAACAAATATAGGCTATAGAAAGGTATACCAAGAAAACTATATATGAAGAGGATTGGACCATGTAAGGTGTTGGCTAAGTATGGCCCTAATTCCTACAAGATAGATCTACCCAAGGATATGTCCATTTCTCCCATTTTCAATTTGAAGGACTTGATTCAGTACAAGGGTCCATAAATAGATGAGGTAAAGTATAGTATAAAGGTGACTAAGGATGTGGTAGAAATCCAAGTACCTGACCAGATAAAGCCACAAGTGGAGACAATTCTAGATTCAAGACTGAAGAAGAAAACTAGGAGTAAAACTTACATGGAGCATCTAGTCAAATGGGAAAAACAACCTGATTTAGAGGCTACTTGGATAGTAGAGAGTTACTTTAAGAAGCATGGCATCATTTTGGAGCTTTACACAGCTTAGGTACCTTTATTTTCTTGTTGCAGGGCGAGAATGGTGTAGGAGCACCTTAAGGTTTCCATGAAGGCCTTTGAAAATTTTGGCTTGTAGGTGGTTTTAGCCAACCACCAAGGTAATAAGGAATAAGGATAAATTCCCAAGGTGTGTTTTTAAATAGTATTTTTTTAGGTTTGTTTGTGGTGTGGTCCAAAGGAGGTCCAAGTAGTCTATTTTGCACTAGGTGACTAGGAAAGTCAAAGTTGGTCAACAAAGGCAAAAATCTCAAAATAAAGGGAAAGGTGATATTTTAGTGTTTTTAAGGGTTTTAGGATCCAATGGAGTGATTTTGGATCAAATTAGGCAAGTGAGGTTAGTGGAATGTCAAACTTGCAAAAAATGTAAAAGTTGCTCATGACAACTTTGCAACTTTATAAAGTTGTCATGACAACATTTCCTAAAATCTAGGAAATAGCTTTTAATGTGTTCAAATCCAAACCTTAGGGTCTGAGAATGGAGGGATAACATATTTAAGGTCAGACAAACCCTAATCTAGGGGTTGGACCTCAAATTGTACAGACTGTGTTTTGGAAAGAGCAAGAACTAGACTCTTTTGTGTAACAGAGCCTTCATCCAGAAATTTAATGGATTGAATGGATTGTATTGAAACTTTTATTATTGTTATGTAGTTAATATTTATGGAGTTAATTTGGTAGTTTAGTACTTTTGTTATTCTTTTTGTAAATTCTTCAAGTTTTACTAGTTCGTTGTCTTGACCAGAGCCAGTCACGTAAATATGATTTCCACTTGAGTTCTTGTGGTTGAAATTAAATGGCCACTTGGAATCAAGTAGGGGAATTTCTAAATATTGTATATATGGATTTTGGAGTCTATGTGTGTATGGTAGCTATTATTAAAACCAAGCCCTAGGCGAGTATTGAGGTATTATGGCTAGGAGCTTGTACAGTGCAGGGGTAAGAGAGCTTGCTAGATGGATTGGTTTGAGCCAATCAATGGTGGAAGAGTGTAGGGGAATGTGTCCTAGACATGTTTGTGCAAGGATAAGATCATAGGATGCCATTAGAGCATCTGTTGAGACCAAAGAAACTAGACTGGACTACATGCCCAAGAAACCCTTAAAAATAGGGGTTTGTTGGAAGTCCTATGTACGGACAACTTGTGGACTTAAAACCTAGAAAATCCTAGAGCCTAGGTTGACCTCATAAATAATCCATAGAAATTTTAGTGGGTTACTAAAGATAATTGGGATGAAATCAAAGAATTCAATTTATAGGAGGCATAATTGGACTAAAAAGGCTACAAGGCTTAAAATCAAGAAAAGGAAGAACTCGATGGAAAACCTTTGGAAGAATCCATCAAAGTGGATCAAAATTGGTTGAAAGTGAACAAGGAATTGTAAGGATACCTATTCCTATTGCCAAAAACATATTGGGATCAAATTGGCTTGATTGAGCATATGGGTGCATAGTTGGATTGAGGACTTGAAAGTGATTTGAAGTTTGTGGAGAGTTCTAAAAGTAGTGGAGGACCATAGTATTGTCCCCTAGATAGGATAGAGAAAGATACCCTAGGAAGACCAAAGAGTAGGTCTTGAATAGAGAAAGGAATCTCTTAGGAGTTAGAGCTCCCCATCAGTCTTGCTAAACTTATGGTTGAATCAAATCTTGAGGTAGTTCAAATAAATCAAGTGAGCACTGACAAATTAGTAGTAAGCATTGAAAATTATCCGTGGTATACTGATATAGTATATTTCCTTAAGCACATGAAATTCCAAGAAGGTTTAAATGATAATAAAAAGAGGAAAATAAAGTTACAAGCATATAGGTATGTTTTGATACAAGGTGACTTATATTGGAAGAATAGAGAAGGTGTCCTTTTATTCTGTCTAGATATATGCCAAGAAAATTCAGTATTAAAGGAATTACATGATGGAGTATGTGGTGGACACTTCTCAGCAAGAAATAATTCCCTTAAGATACTACGTACTGGGTATTATTGGCCTTATATTTTTAAGGATAGTTATACATATGTTAGAAAATGTGAAGCTTGTAAAAAGTTCTCAGGGAAATTAAAATATGATGGTGCACTACCCCTCATAGCTTTGTCAACTGAAGAGCCATTCCAAATGTGGCAGATAGATTTCATTGGTGAAATTTTTTATGCTTCCAATGGACAACACAAATGGACTCTAGTTGCAACAAATTACTTTACTAAGTGGGTGGAAGTCATACCCTCTACACAAGCTAAAAGCAAGGTAGTAATAAAATTCTTAACAGAAAATATACTTACAAGGTTTGGTATTCCTTGAAAAAAAATTTGTGTTAATGGCATCTACTTTAGATCCAAGGAGTTCTCTAATTTTTGCAGTACTTATGGTATTAATTTTTCATACGCTTCCCTTTACCATCCACAAGGAAATGGCCAGGCAGAATCAAGTTATAAGAATATGTTAGAAAGTGACAATGCAAGCAATTGTTATTTTGTCATTGATGTCAAACCTTAATTGGTGAGACTATTGTTATCTATTTGAGTACCATATCTATTGATTGATGAAGAAGATTTAATAGAAAGATCAATTGAATGGTTGAGTTAAGGGAAATAAAAGGGTACTTGATCAGTTGGCACTCTTGCAAAGTAATTAGTTGTTTATCTTTCAAAGACAGTTTTTTTGGCTATTTTGTGTCGAGCAAGTCTGGCTTGTGCCGAGCACCAGTGAAATTTCCAAGTGGAAATAGTGATTTCCATGCAAATCACAGATGTTGACTGACTTGTAGTATTTGGATTAATGATGAGATTTGAGATCTCTGGCCGACTTAGTTAATTTTATTGGGATATGTAAAGTTAATTAAAGATTTATCCACTTTATTTAATGTATGGATAACTGTAATTAATGCATGGATTCAAGATTTAATTAGAGACTACTTTGGAGAAGTAAATGTAATATAATGATAGAATGATCCATTAGATCTGACCTAACCTAAGATCTATGATCTTGATTAAGCAGAAAATATTTATCTGACCTAGATAGAGAGGTATATGATAACCTCAAGGGGTTATTCATTGAAGTGTGGATGTGCAGATTGATGTACATGTTTGTATGCAAGAGGATTGCATAGTTGATTTACTGATTAGCATGACCTAGCAGAGAAGGCTGAACACAGAAGCAGAAAATTGCATGTGTGATTGCTTGACAGATTTCCTAGCATATTAGAAGATTGAAATGACAATGTAGGCCACTCAATAAGTTAGCATCAAAGCTGTAATTGGATTTGAATTTGCAAAGTAAGTTGTATGTATCAGATCACAACTGCTGATTACTTTGTAACCATTATATCAGTTAAAATCCTTATAGAAGGTTGACCTAACAGTCATTTGTATAAATCATCTAAGCAAGGTGACATTCAAGTGGAATGATCTAAGTCCTCTAACAAGGTCACTCATAACAGGGTGATTAAATCTTTTAACTAGGTCACACCTAATAGTGTGTTATTGTAACCTTTAACAGGGTTGGCTCCTCACAGAGCTCACTTTAGAAGAGTGAAACTTGGTAGCATGTTACTAGTGGTTTTTCCCATATTGGGTTTCCATGTTAAATACCTATTTCAACTTGTGTGAATGCTTATGGTTTGTTATATTGTTATGTTTCTACAAGCTAAATACATTAAACAGTAAACTGTGTGATTAAGTTGTTGACATATGCTACTGCTGCCGAGTAGATCTGAATTGTTTAAAATACAGAAAGTTTTATTTGGTACATCTAGACCTGAGGATAACTGATTCACCCCTCCCCTCTTAGTTATTCTAATTTCATTCTAACAATTTGTATCAGAGCTTTGGTCTCCTAAAAATAGTTTGAAGGTACTTGGAGCGAAAAGATCAAGATGTATAAAAGGAGGTTCTGAAGCTGAACAAAGATAACTTCCCTGCATGGCAGAGTTTGATGAAACTACATCTGGCTGGTATTGGAGATTATGCTAAAAGACTTATTGAAAATGCCTATGTACCACCTACAACTCCTCTCATAGTTGCACAACTAAAAGAAAAGCAAGAGCACAATCAAGCAATGTTGGAGATTGCATCCTCATTGAGCTATTCAGAGTTTGATGATATAAAGAGTTGCACAAATGCAAACCAAATGTGGGATAAATTAGCAACTGTCTATGGTGGAGACACAAATGTGCTGAGAGGTAAATCAGAAAGTCTAAGAGGTAATTTTGATGAAATGAAAATGCAAGAAGGTGAAAATGTTAATCAGTATTATGATAAATTAAAAGAAGTTGTAAATGCCATTAGAGGAGCTAATGGAACAATAGATGAGAACACTATTATGAGAAAGGTACTGAGAAATCTACTTCCTGTATATGCTATTAAAGTTTCTACAATTCAAGAACTAAGATGTACTCCTAACAATAATTTGAATATGGAAAATCTGATAGGCAGACTTACTACATTTTGAAATGTCAAATTATGATAACTACAATCCACAAGGTATTGATTCTGCTTTTAGATCTCAGTTGGTCCTGAATAAATCTAAGAAAGGAAAGAAACATGTGAATAGTGATAGTGACACTACTGATGATGATCTTGAAGAACTTCAAGCACTTATGGAAAAAAGACTGTCCAGAGGAAACGGAAAATACAGAGGTAAATTTTCTATCATTTGTTTCTCATGCAATAAAATTGGTCATATAGCTACTAGATGTCCTGATAAGAATGAAAAAGATGAAAGAAAGGACAAAAAATACAAGGAATATAAAGATAGAAAGGATGACTAAGATTTCAGGAAATATAAGGATTACAAAGACAAAGGTAAGAAATCTTGTTATATTGCTGAAGAAACATTTGACAATGATACTGAAAATTCTGATGACAATGATATAGAAGTTGTTTATGTTGCAATGAAAGAAGATTCTGATGATGATGAGAAAACTACATTAATTTCTTATAATAGTAAAGGTGATTGTTGGATCATTTATAGTGGTTGTTCCCATCATATGACTGGTGACAAGGATAAGTTTGAAACCCTAGACCAATGCAAAGGAGGATATGTAAAATTTGGTAATGATGCACCATGTCTCATCAAAGGTAAAGGATTGATTAACTTGACTGACAAAATTAGATGTGATAATGTGTATTGGGTTGATGATCTTAATTAAAATTTGTTGAGTGTTGCACAGTTGAACATTTCTGGTTACAGAGTTGAGTTCCATCATAGAAAAGAAAAGATCTATGACTCTACTAGAGAACTAGTTGGAAGTGGTGATCAGACTAAAGGTAACTTTTTTTATCTGGATTTATCTGAAGAAACATGTTTGTTTGCACAGTACAATGATGTTTGGTTATGGCATAAGAGATTATGTCATGTAAACTTTGATAACTAGGTAAGCATAAGTAAATTAATAAGGGTTAGAGGGCTACCTAAGTTAAAGAAACCTGAGGATGTAATGTGCAAACAATGTCAACTAGGAAAGATGACTAAGTCTAGTTTCAAGAGTAAAACACATACTTCAGAGAAAATTCTAGAATTAGTCCATACTGATCTCTGTGGTCCCATTAGAGAAAGTAGCTACTATGGTGCTAGATACTTTATTCTATTTGTTGATGATTATTCAAGGATGATGATTGTAATGTTTCTCAAGGAAAAATATGATGCATTCCATTTATTTAAATGGTACTTAGCTAAAGTTGAAAAGGAAATAGGAAAAAGTTTGAAATGCTTAAGATCTGACAAAGGTGGAGAGTTTATTTCTAATGAGTTCAATAGGTTCTACAATGATCGAGGCATAAAGAGATAGATGTCCGCACCCAGGACACCTCCACAAAATGGTATTGCTAAATGTAGGATTAGATCTATCATGGACTATGCAAGAACACTAATGATGGAGAAGAATGTTGCACATAAATACTTGAAAGAAGATGTAAGTACTGCAGTCTATACCCTGAATAGAGTACAAGTCAAGAAAGGTGAAGAAGGTATATTCCTTGGTTATTCAACAAAAAGCAAAGCATACACATGTTTGAATTCTAATACTAACAAAGTTGTGGAAAGTGCAAATGTTAGAATTGATGAGTTTGCAGAAAGGGATGAAGCTGAAAGTACACAAGATCCTGAAAGCTATAGATCATTCATATATCTAGATGAGGTAGATTCTAATACATTACCTAAGTCTACTGTTGAGCAATAACCTGCACCTTTCGAGTCACAGAGTGGAGTTGTCGAGAAATAGCAAGTGAATGCCGAGCTATCTGATGGAGATGCTGAGTCTTGGAATCAACTAGAACTAAATATAAACAATGAACCTGAAGCAAGGCCTGAGCCTACTCTAGCAAAATATGTGAGGAGACACCATAATTCTGATCAAATCATTGGACTGAAGGATTCTGCATTTATGACATGAAGTAAGTTGAGAGATGGCACATTTTTGTTATGTGAATTTGAGCCCAAGATAGTGAAATATGCTTTAGAAAATGAAGATTGGATACAAGAAATGAATGAGGAAATTGAACAAATTGAGAAGAACAAGACTTGGAAACTTGTACCTAGGCCAAAGGATAAAAATGTAATTGGTACAAAGTGGGTATTCAAGAATAAAATGAATGAACATGGAGATGTGACAAGAAATAAAGCTAGACTGGTATGCAAGGGTTATGCATAGGAGGAAGGAATTGACTATGGTGAAACATTCACCCCAGTTGCAAGATTGGAAGGAGTCAGAACCTTACTTGCATATGCAACCTATAAAGGACTCAAAGTTTATCAGATGGATATGCAGTCTGCATTTCTCAATGGTATCTTGGAAGAAGAAGTGTATATTGAGCAAGTTGATGGTTTTGTTGACCCAAACAAAAGGAATATGGTTTTTAGATTGCACAAAGAACTATATGGACTGAAGCAAGCACCAAGAGCATGGTATGAGAGATTGCACAATTATCTGTTCAAGATTGGATTTGCAAGAACCAATGACAATAGCAACCTATACTTGAAGACAGAGCAAAGAAAAGGTACATTATTAGCTAAAAATTTTGTAGATGACATCATATTTAGTGGACAAGATGTGTTATGCCGAACATTTGCAAGAAAGATGAAAACTGAATTTGAGATGTCTATGTTTGGTGAGATAAAATTCTTTGTTGGCTTACAAATTTATCAAATGAAGATTGGTATCTATATCACTCAATCTAAATATATCAAGGAGATACTGAAAACTTTTGGAATGGAAGAGTCTAAACCAGTGAGTACACCCATGGCTATAGGACATAAGCTGACAAAAGATGATGACACAAAAGAAGTGAACCAAACACTCTACAGATCAATGATTGGAAAACTACATTATGTTGTACATAGTAGACCTAACATTGCCCTAGCTATTGGAATTGTTTCAAGGTTTACTGCTAACCCCAAGGAAAATCACATGATGGCAGTAAAAAGGATTCTAAGATATTTGAAAGGAACTGATGACTATGGTCTATACTACAAGAAGAATGACAAGTTTGAACTCAGAGTTTACACTGACTCTGATTGGGCTGGAAATGTTGATGATAGGAAAAGCACTACTGGTGGAGCATTTATTTTAGGAAAAAGATTGATCTTATGGACAAGAAATAAATAGAACTGCACCTCACAATCTATAGCTGAAGCCGAGTATATGGCAGCAGTAGTCAACTGTTCTAATATTGTGTGGTTGAAGATACTACTAAAAGGTATGAAGGAAGAAATCACTGAACCAGTTGTCATATATTGTGATAACATGAGTGCCATTAATATTTCTAAAAACCTTGTTATGCACTCGAAGACAAAGCACATAGCTATCAAGTATAATTACATGAGGGAGCTAGTTCAGAATAAAGAAGTGAGACTGGATTATGTGAACACTAAAGAAAAATTAGCAAACATATTCACAAAGGCACTACCCAAGGATGCTCATGAGTATTTGGGAGGTAAATTTGGGGTGATTCCCCTAACTAAGGCTAATTAAGTTCTGTATGGTACTGTTGCATCAAATATTACATTCAGAATACTTGACACATTGATGCACAGTGAGTCACACTTTAGGATGCTAACTAAAGTTGTGAAGTTGGACAAGGACAGAAAAGAAGATCAGTCATAATCAAGATGATAGCATCAGCATGATACTAACGATCTACATGATAAAGACATCAAAGTCTTTGGCATTGTTGTCAAAGACAGAGAGATTACCTATATAAAGGAAGAAGTTACTATTGAAAGCAAAGAAGTGATTATCTACTTGGAGGGAGTTTACAGATGATCAAGACACAGATGATTACAGTGTGATTATAGACACAGAGGGATAATTTTTTTACAGATAAGAATCAAAATGAAGCTAAAGACATTAATGAAGATTTGTTCATATCGAGGAACACAGGTGACTTTTTGGATTGTATGGTAACTATGCTTGTTAAATCATTGTTTTAATATTTTGTGTTGCCATCAATGCCAAAGAGGGAGATTGTTGGAAAGTGACAATGAAAGCAATTGTTATTTTGTCATTGATGTCAAACCTTAACTGGTGAGACTATTGTTATTTGTTTGAGTACCATATCTGTTGATTGATGAAGAAGATTTAACAAGAAGACCAAGTGAATGGTTGAGTTAAGGCATATAAAAGGGTACTTGATCAGCTGGCACTCTAGCAAAGTAATTAGTTGTTTATCTTTCAAAGATAGTTTTTCTGGCTGTTTTGTGTCGAGCAAGTCTGGCTTGTGTCAAGCAAGTTTGTTTAGTGCTGAGAACCAGTGAAATTGCAGAGTGGAAATAGTGATTGCCGTGCAGATCATAGATGTTGGCTGACTTGTAGTATTTGTATTAATGATGAGATCTAAGATCTCTATCCGACTTAGTTAATTTTATTGGGATATGTAAAGTTAATTAAAGATTGATCCATGTTATTTAATGTATAGATAACCGTAATTAATGCATGGATTCAAGATTTAATTAGAGACTACTTTGGAGAAGTAAATGTAATGTAATGATAGAATGATCCATTGGATCTGACCTAACCTAAGATCTATGATCCTTATTAAGCAGAAAAGATTTATCTGACCTAGACAGAGAGGTATATGATAACCTCAAGGGGTTATTCATTGAATTGTGGATGTACGGATTGATGTACATGTGTGTATGCAAGAGGATTGCATAGTTGATTTACTGATTGGTATGACCTAGCAGAGAAGGCTGAACACAAAAGTAGAAAGTTGCATGTGTGATTGCTTGATGGATTTCCAAGTAGATCAGAAGATTGAAATGACAATGCAGGCCACTCAGTAAGTTAGCATCAGAGATGTAATTGGATCTAAATTTGCAAAGTAAGTTGCATGTATCAGATCACAACTGCTGATTACTTTCTAACCATTGTATCAGTTAAAATCCTTTAACAAGGTTGACCTAACAGTCATTTGTATAAATCCTCTAAGCAAGGTGGTATTTAGGTGGAATGATCTAAGTCCTCTAACAAGGCCACTCCTGACAGGGTGATTGAATCCTTTAACCAGGTCACACCTAATAGTGTGTTATTGTAACCTTTAACAGGGTTGGCTCCTCACAGAGCTCACTTTAGAAGAGTGAAACTTGGTAGCATGTTACTGGTGGTTTTTCCCATATTGGGTTTCCATGTTAAATACTTGTGTGAATGCTTATGGTTTGTTATACTATTATGTTTCTACAAGCTAATTACATTAAACACTAAACTGCATGATTAATTTGTTGACGTATGCTAATGCTACCGAGTAGATCTGAATTGTTTAAAATACAGAAATTTTTATTTGGTACATCTAGACCTGAGGATAACTGATTCACCCCTCCCCTCTCAGTTATTCTAAATTCATTCTAACAGAATATACTAAAAATCATATAGAGAATATTGAGAAATAACAAAAGAGCATGAGACTCCAAATTACCTCTGGCACTTTGGGAAGATAAGATAACAGTCAAAAAGTCTACTGGGTTTTCTCCTTATGAATTGGTCTATGGAAAATAGGCTAGGTAACCACTGATCAATCTTCTCCCTATATATGAATTTGTCATAGGAGCTGCTAGAAGATGTGAATTTCATGGAGAATAGGATGGATCATCTTATAGAATTCAATGAAGTTAGAAGAAATTCACAAATTCAAAATGTGAAGAAGCAGATGCAATTGAAAACTTTACATGATAAGAGAACTAAGGAGAGGAGCTTTCAGAAGGGAGATTGGGTGTTTAAGTGGAATTCAAAAGATCAAGATAAAGGGAAGCATGGTAAATTTGAAGCTTTGTGGCTAGGACCTTACACAATTTTTGATAATGTGGGAGAAAAGAGTTATTTGTTACAAGACACAGAAGGTCATGTTCAAGAATTCCCAACTCACTCTCATTATTTAAAACCATTCTTCTCTTAAAGCAGGGAGTGTTTCTAACTACATTTTCATTAAGTTTTATTTTATTTGCTTTGATGTTGTTCTTTTATTTCTATTTTGGTCTGCTTCTCTAGAGAAAACTAGGATCTTGTTATGTCCAAGTATGAACGCACATACCCAGAAAGAGCCATTGATGGAACCCAAATTTGTAGATCAAATTTGCACACGAAAATGGTTCAGGGAAGTATCCATTGTATTCATTATTGTGTTTATGATTTCATTTTCTATGTGTTAATCTATTCTTTTATTTATCTCTTATCTATATTTGTATTTCATATATATCATATTATTCTTTTCGGCTTGCATATTCATATCTAAATTCATAAATAAAGTTGGTGTTTGTCTTTTCGTGGTCTTTTTTCTTATTTCATAATTTTGTGCAGATCTGTCTAATGGTTAAACCTCAGTGTAGATCAACAGTCAATGTGTTTACTCAAAAAAAAGTTGCACATTATCTATCTATTAAGGCATCATGCCCAGCTGACGCATGTAAGATAAGATCTTGGTTGGGCAGGGTTCAAACATGAAGGGAATATTCTTTCTTATTCAGCGACTTAACATGATCTATTGATTTTTTTATTGTGTGTCATTCATTAATTCTCTTGATGAAACCAAAGTTAGTCAAAGCATCAAGAGATTCAGCGACTCAGTCTATCTTGTGATTTCCAAATAAACGCAGAGTTAAAGTCTGGTTTAGAATTCCCTTTCAGTCACGTGATCTCTGGATGGATTTAAGATTAAGTTATTTCTTTAGAGACTTAATGTGGATCGTTGATCTTGTTTTGATCTTGTGATTCTTGTGAAGTCTCATAATAAACCAAGGGTCAAGAAAATCATCCTGCGACTTCAAGATTTCTTTAGTCACGTGATCTCTTAATCTGACTCAAAGTTAAAGACATGGTTTTATTTTTTCCTTAGTGGCATGATCACTAGATGGTCTTGGGGTTAAGTGAAATATTCAGAGACTTAATGAGGATTGTCAATTTATATCAGATCTTTTAGTTTTTGCTAAGTCTCAAGACAAACTCAAAAGTCAAAAATTTTTAGGAGATTACGCGTGAGCCATTGATTCAGATTAGATCTTATGGATGGTGTGAAGTCTCAGAATAAACCCCAAAGTTACAAAATGATCTCATGACTTAGAATTTCTTTCAGTTGCATGATCTACAGATGGACTAAGGTTAAATTTCAAGTCAGGTAAAGTTAAAGATGGGCCTACCAAGTTAAGATCTGAGCCGTCGTTGCAATTCTAATCCTGTGGTTAGCATGAAGTCTCGCAATAAACCCTTGGGTTAGCTAATCTTCCAATGACTTGGACTTTCTTTCAGTCGCTAAATCTTGGAATGAATCACAGTCAAGTCAGTTGAAGTCAAGTTCAGTTTAGAGTTAGTTACGGATGGAATCATGGTCGCTGATCAAGATCAAATCTTATGGCTTGCGCTAAGTCTCTAAATTAAACCATAGCTAGGCTAGATACTTCAAGATTGTTTCAGTTGCATGATCTTGACAGGGAAAGAAATATGCTCTTAAGATTCAGATATTTAACACAGATTGTAGATCATGTCTTGGATCTTTTGGTTCTCACATGATCTCGCAAAAAACCCAGAGTTAAGGAAATGATCTCATGACTTGGAAATATATAGGATTTAGGATACCCAGGGTTAAAGATGAATTAGAGCTAAGGTCAGAGACTGAGGTAAAGATTGAGCAGGTCGTATTTGATCAAGTGGTAGGCATAAATCCTTGAAGACAATATGCTTGTAATCTACCCATTAAGGTATTACACCTTGAAGACATGTGTCCATGGCGGGCTAGGCTGAGAAAAGAAGTAATGAAGTAAAGACTGATCAAGATCAAATTGATCAGATGGACAGTGTAATGCCTTGAAGCAAAATTCATCGACATTTAACCATTAATGCATTACACCTAAATGACAAGTGTCCCATGCCCATGGTGGTCTAAGCAATATTATCATCTGTAAAATAATGGAAAGCGTCAATGACAGGTGTAATGCCTCAAAGAAGAGATGCATGACTTTTACTCTTCAAGGAATTAGGCAATCTTGACACGTGTCCTCGACAATAAAAAGACAGAGTGCCTGAGTGACAGTGATGACTGGGTTTTCCTTTTGTCATTTTATATTTTAATATTATTTGTATTTTATCTTAGGGTTTTGATTATCATTTGATATGTGGTTGACATCTCCATGCAGGGTTTTGAGGGTGGCGATTATGGATTTTTTCAATCATAAAGTAATGTGATCTTCATGAGATACTAAGGAAGATAAAGACATACATACACATTGTGAGGAATTATTATGAAGAATTATGGTAAAAGAAGATGGTTGACAATGTCAAAATGCCTCTTCAAAATTATAAAGCTATTCGACTCCCAAAGAAATACATCCATTATCAGAGACAAAAATATATGGGTCGAAGTACCATAATATTTTAACACAAATTCATTATTATAAATTGTCTCTAACAAATCACAAGTCATTTTTTAGTGACCAATATTATGATCTCGTTTGGTTGATAACTATTTTTCAGACAAGGATGATTAATCATTCCTTTATTGTAACTAATGTTTAGTTGTATATCTTAGGATTAGGTTTTAGTTATCAAGAGACACATTGGTCTGAAGCTTATATGAATCCATCAGAATTTATACAAATAGGGATTCCAAGACCATGTGAAAGAGTGAGACATATACATTATTATTCATTCTAGTTTTGATCACAACTACAACATGGACTCAAATGTACTATTTTATCAAAATCAATAAAAGATAAGTGTTTTTGTCTCACTTGTGGAAAAAGGGTTCAATCCATTTTAGTTAGTCCTTTGTAATTATTGAAGGAATTTCAATTTCTATTTTAGATATTCGTGTGTAGATATATTATATGTCGTATATCATTGTTTGATTATCAACAAGTTTGTGAGAAGTTAATGCTTTCATCTTCCTATTCAACTGGTCTCCCAACCATAGGAGTTAAACTCAATTGAACTAACAAAGATATAAATAGACTTAATCTTCTTTGCATCCAAAGCATTCAAATAGTTGATAGTATTGATACTGTCTTGAAAAGTTGTACATAGGATTAAATTTGGATTGACTCTATTTTCCCAAGTTGATATAGGCACTGATCTAATTTATTGTTGGATATAGTTATTTGGATTTTTTTTTGAGTTTTCTTAGATGTTATAACATCCATTTATTTATACATTATTATAAAGCACTCTTACAAATCTCACAAAGTATTCAATTTCTGTAGTTTTATGTTGTATTGATTACTTCTTTCAAAGTATCTTGGCATACTTGAAAGAGAGTAGTTTGAAGTGTGTCTCATCTGCTATAAAATTCCTTGAAGGAGAAGTTAAGGTATAGGCCTACGAACCTTTGTTTTGTAGAGACAGAATTGCAGAAGGTTCAACCTTGCCTTGGTTGAAACTTGTTAGTTTTCCAAGTCACTTGGGTTTCCCATCATTGGATTGGAAAGTCCATAGGAAATCGAATCTGTTGATTTGAGCACCAACACTCTAGATAATTTGATCAAGTATAGAATGATTCATAGATTTACCACAAGACGTAGATCAAGATCTCATTGTGTGGCTCACGAATGATCTCCAAATGATACCCGAGTTAAGAATTTTATTTAGCGACTTGGCGGTTCCTTTATCTCTGAATCTGTAGATTGTATCATGGGTAAGTAAAGTCAGGTAAAGTTCATTGCAAGATTTAGAGTCAAGAAGAAATGAGTTACTCAGTGTTAAGGTGAACCATAGGTAAAGTGAAGTTAAAATGTATGACTGGCGCTGAATATCAGAACAAAGTCAAGGTTAAGAAAACCATCTAGAGATTCAATGAGTACCGTAGATGAAGTAAGAGATCTGTGGTTGGTGGTGGATCTCATAAAATAACACAGGTCAAGAGAAACACTCAAAGATCTAGAGATAAAGAAGTTGTGTAATCTTAGAATAGACCATGGTAAGATTCATTGTAGTAAAATCTTAAGGGTCTAGTTCTCATTCCATTGGAGGGAAACAAAGTTAAAAGCCAGGGTTAATAGAAGAGTTAAGGTCTTAATAAAGTACAAGTACTTGGTTGAGCTATTAAAAGGCAAGAAAATGGGCCAATAATATATTATCATCAGTGTTTTAATATAAAACAAGGTTTTGAAAGGAAAAAAGAAATCATGATCTTGTCCAGCCAAGCAAATTCAATTACCTATCATTTTTAAGTGTCACGGCTAGCTAAGACTTGATTTCAATGCACCTAAAATTATTACAAAAGTGACTCCTAGGTAATAAGGATAGGAAAATCCTTGTGTCAAACCCTTGGAAATTAAGTTTAGCCAAGTTGATTGTTCTAGATATCTTCCTAGATTTAGATTTGTTGATTGAATTGGCTAGAAGATATGATACTATTTCCAAAACTATCAGGAAACATGATGAATTAGCCTTAGTTGTCTTGGACATGGCTTCTTTTATGAGAGCCTTTGGTATTTACCATTCCTCTGCAACTAAAAATTAACCTAACAAAATTAAAAGCCAAATTTTCCAGGGAGATCAATTTGGTAAAGAATTTGATCCAAGCTCATGTGCCTAGGTCAAATAGAAACTATATAGTCCCACTACCCAATTCAAAATATGGACCATATGAGTTCAAGGATCTGTACTTTTATATGAAGTACCTTGCTTATGTGCTATGCAAAGTGTTGGGAATTGATGGACACATGGAGAGTTTACCTGTAGATTTATTGATGATCATACTAGACATCCAAAACTCCCATGTTAATACTAATTTCGGCTACATCCAGTATGTTATTGATAAGATACATGAAGGCCTCATAAGTACCCAAAAGACGGAAAGCCCAAAATTTATTCATTATTCAATTCTAATGCACCTGATTCTATTCTTCAATATAGACATCATAGATACAAATTTTTTGAGACCTAGGATGCATTTCCAAGGCTAGGCAAACCTTGTACAATTATGTATTAGGGTTTGGAATTATACTTCCAATGAAAATGAATTCTATGGCTTTCAGAATTGGGTTGTATATCCAATTTTAACCTTGTTGGGTGCTAATGTGACTAGGCTGACAGTCAAGGTGCTTAGGATTTTGAGACCTTGTGAATATGTAGCTAAGTGACCACAATTAGGGAGATTGTTATTGTCAAAATACCTATACTTTGATTAGGGTTTATGGTTGTTCCCAGCCTCCACATATACTTCCAAAGTATGTGCCTCCAAGGGTTGCATTGATGAAATTTATTTGGAAACTTATGTGTTCAGACAAGGAGCACTTGGCCCCTCGTAGGAAGGGTAATTTTACACCCAGGAAGTTCATGGTTGTTGACTTTACTATTGGGAAGAGGGCCATGGAGGCAATGAACAAGTGGTTAGGAAAATTCAAAATGAGTATGGCCTTATATATAT
>MU227184.1:2799452-2819766 GCA_018584345.1 Thuja plicata
TCTTTCAAGGTCAAAGGAGAAGCCTTCCTTGTGGTCTCTTGATGGAATTCCTTCCTTAAGTCCCATGAAATCAGCAATAGCCTCATCGTTCTCGAATACATAAATTAGGGGGTCCTTGTTGATCCCACTCTATTAGCTCGGGTTCACCAAAATGTACGCCTCTTCTTCATGATTCGTGGTTCCCAAGCTTTCCAAAGGAAAGGGTTAGTAGCAAAGGTTTTACAAATGATATAAATCCAATACACAAGTACTACTAAAATGAATAACTTTGAAACATAACCAATAAAATATACAAGCACAAGAAAGGAAAATAAATAAATGCAAACCCCGAAGCACTTGAAGCTTCTATTGTTTCTCTCTACTCCTTCTGAAATGATGTTCTTGATGCTCAGTATTGGGGTGGGCAGTGTCTATGACTTGAGAAGTGTCGAGAATTTGCTAATTGAAATGAGTGTGTGATCGCAAGATGGCTTGAATGCTAGAACCAAACTGACATAGTAATGGTGCACGAGAGCTTGAAATCTTGGATCCTCCAAATAGTTATGAAGGGTTTATTATATAGGAATTGGGGATGAAATGAATGGTTGAGATTAATCCTAGAGATAGGGAGATGAATGGTTGAGATCAAAGGGAACTGGAGAAGCCATCAGTAAACTCCACCTCTTCAATTTGTAAAGAGGATACAGAGTTTGGTTGACTGAAGAGCTAATTGTGAGTCACCTTTTTGAACTCAAGAGGTGGGTGAAGTTACCCATGTGGACTGGAGAGGTGGGTGAAGTTACCCATGTGGACTGGAGAGATGGGTGGAGTAACCCATGTGATATGATTGGATTTATCTCTTTGAAGATAAATGAATATTTAATTCATTTATTTAATTAAAGTTTTCAACATGTGAGATAATTGAATTCTTTTTTATTTAGAATTTCTTTATTGAATGAAATTAAATTAATTTAATTGGAAGAATTTAATTAGTAAGTTTAAATATTTGAATTTAAACTATAGGAAATTGAATTTAATTAATTAATTAATGGTAATTAATCAATTAAGGTTAATTAATTAAATAAAATTAATTATTTAATTAATTTTGGGAATTTGATTAGATGATTTGGGGAATGAATTTAGAGGAAAGTAGATGATTAATTAATGATTAAAAAACTATTAATTAATAGATGAAAAATAGTGTTTTTAATGTAAAGTCGCAAGCCTATCCATTTTCGGGTGTCTACACCAGTATATAACCCTCCTCATATGAACCAGCCACCTAATATTGAGAAAATCACAGGGGCCCATGACACTGAGGTAACAAGTGAGCCCCTAAAGAATAAATGAAGAATAGAATAGTGGGAGCCCTTTTAGATAGAGACACAAGGGAAGAAGAAAGACAGAGTGAGTTCCTTGATCACTGGTGATAGGCAGTACCATCACCAATTGAGGAAACATATCAGAGAGGGAAAGAAAAAGGAGAAGGACATCCAAGAGGATATGATCCAAGATCCTAGACCTTAGCTATGTGGTTCTTGGCTCCAACAACACAAAATCCATCTCTGGTTAGTGTTGAAGAGAAAATGGATGGAGATAAGATTACATGGATTGTCCATAACACTTCTAATTAGAGATCTCCTACGTTGTTACCCATTTTTCTCATCTAAATAAGGCAAAAATAGAGCAGTTATCAAACAGATATAAAAGTCTCTTTAATGAGTCAATTTTTGTGATTAAAGATAGAGAAAGATGCTTGATGCAGTTCAAGGTATTATAAGTGTTGTAACACCCCAAAATTGGCATCTTGCAACCACAACTAATTTTGTTGCATTTATCAATCGTCTAAATCATCAAAGTCCTATTGTACTAGGCAATTCTAAGTTTTGACTGACTCTGCTTGACTTAAGTGTCAAATGTAGAAAATCCTAAATCTGCATTAATCACATAATATATTTAATTCCTAATTGGCTAAATAAACCCTATGATCAAATTAATTTAATTACAAAGTCTTATCACTTTAATTAAATTAAATTCACCCTTTTAGCTAAAATCCATAAAATGGAATTAATAATATTTTATTATTAAATAAATATCCTCATTTCAATAATTGAATTTAATTATTCAAATAATTGATAAAGTACATTTATGAGGTCATATTTCATTTATTTAATCAAATGGGCTCTCCAAAATCCTCACTTCAGTTCAGAAATGGAAACTTTGAGTTAACTGTGATTTAAAAGTGCAACAAATCAGTTAATTGTTTCATTCACTCAAAAAGACAACATTTGATTGTTTCTCTCAAAGGAAACTTGCTATTCTGAACTAGATTTCAAAATGTTAACTATTTATCTCAAAGGAAACTTGTCATTCTGATCTGGACTCTCATCCTATAAAAGAACTCTCTTATTTGTCATTCAAGAAGAAAAAGGAGATTGCATTGTTGAAGTATCGAATCGCTACTGCATTTTTGATTCAATAGTTTTTATGCATTCAAACTCTCATTATTTTTAGCTTTCATTATTGAAATAGGTTAATCTCATTTCTAGATTAATGTTGCATGCTTATTTCTAGACTAATATTACACTCATTTCTTATTTTAATCTTACTTCCTTGCTTAATCTCATATTTACTTCTAGATTATTCTTGCATCCTTCATTCTTAGATTAATCTTGCATTTACATTTCTAGATTAAATCCTCCATTCTTAGATCAGTCTAGGTTGTTGGATTCTCAAATTCTAAGAGCTATTCAAAAACCCATTCTAGATAGGAGGCAACCGGTCGACTCATTCAAGCATGCAGGATGAATAAATCTATATTCATTATTGTGTGTGACTGATGAAAAATGACTATGTTGAAGTGTATGGCTAAGTTAGAGGCCCACATTTAGCATATACATTTCTGGTACCCACCATGGGGTAGGAGAATTACTTTTTGGCATCATTATTAATTTTTCTTTCAATTTGTTTTCTGTCTGTATGTCTCTATTGTGAAATCTCACGCGAAATTTCACAAAGACTCGCGTGAACTTTCTAGTTCTTCACGAGATTCTTCGTAGTTCTTCACACAAACTATTCTAGCTCATCGCGTGAACTTTGAAACCAGAGAATTTAATTTTCTATTTTGTTTACATTTCCATTTTCTGACCACTGATATCTATTGTTTCTACTTTTTGTGATTTCCTGATTTATGTTTTGATACAGCTTAACCAGTGGTCTGTAGGACGAGATGTCAAAGGCTCCTTCAAACACACAAATTTACTGAGTGTTTTATTGTAGGATTCATGTTAGAGAATGCTTGTTAAAGAACTTCAAACCTACATAAACATTGTGTTTTTTCATGCTTTCTCTACATAGTCTAATTAGGGCCTTGTTAAAATTTCTTAAGGATCTTGATAGCAGAATTGAGTATTAGGCTCTTCATTACATGGAAGTGATACCCATGAATGAATCCAAGACCTAGATGCTACTAAGGGATTGATACTTAGGGGATCAAGGAGAGGTAACAAATCAATTAGCATATCCATTAGTGAGGGGAGTATGCTCTTCTATCTTTGAGAGAATCAGAAACCTAGAAGCTCTTGGATTTGTTGAAAGAGGATTTAGCTCGGTGATGAATATGTCTGGCATTTTTGGGTGAGGTGTAGAGGTAGAGGAGTATTCTCTTTTCCCTTTTGGGAGAATCAGAAACTTAGACCCTTGAAACCAAACCAAGTTTGTGTCACCTTTTAGTGGGCCTATCGGAAGTTGAACCTCCAGGAAAGACCCAAGTGGGTACACACCTTTCACCGGTGATTCCACCCCACTATAATAAAATTGCTTTGTTGAGTGAAAGACTCCAAAGCCATTTAATTTCTTCCTCTTGATTCTTGATGTCAAACATCTTGAAGAAGCCCTGTCTATTGTACTGAGTAGTGCCACTCCCAGCCTTGCTTGTAAAGGGTGTACACTTTCAAGTGTTGGTGTGGCCATATGTCTCAACCTCGCTTGCAAGGCTATCGGAGGTTAATGTGAATGGAATCTTACTAAACATGATTTGTATCTAGTTTCTTACCTGGTTCATCTTTGAAAGGGGACATAATCTTTGCACAGGGAGGGGGATGATTCTCTCCCATAAATTCTCACCATAGACATGCACCTAGACATTTGAAGGTGGTATATGAAACTGGCCCCTTCTTTAAGGGTGTCCTTTGAACATATATTATTGATTCCTTAGAAAAACCAAAAACACAGGCGCCCTCTCGGGGGTGAGACTTTTGTGTGAGGTGCACGCATGTGCATAAGCTATGAGGCAAAGATTGTGTCTTCTCTACCATTTTAGGGATAAGTGAGTGTTTTTTTTTTGATTCCTCAAATGTTCAACATGTTCTAACATGTCAAGACTCCCTGATTCTTCCAATTTTCTTTGTCCTCGGCTGAATTTTTTTTTACTACTGTTTGTGTCACAATTTCTTAAACTTCCAAACTCAAATTTATCAATCTGAAAATGATCCAAAACAATCTACAAATTGAACACTCTGTTAGAGAACAATTTAATTTGTGCCTTGCAAATGCAAATTTGTCACTCTAAAACAATCTCAACTGTTTGTTTTTGTGAAAACTCACTTTCTTTTCTAAACAATTTCGTGCGACATTCTGCATCTTTGTACCACTCTGTGAGAATCTTCGCGTGAGGTATTGTCAATCTTTGCACAATATTTTGCTATCCTATTGTCATTTTCCTACCAAATTGTCACACCAGTTCTACATTTTTTTCATGCGACGCTGCACAATTTCGCACAAGCCTATAAGAATCTTTGCGCGAGAAAATACTTCTTCACACAAAACTGTCTCATTTTTCCATAACAGAGAGCTATTTGTTGTCTGTCTTGTGTTCCTTTGCTCAATCTGGTTTTTGTTTGGGGTTTGTCTTCCTATTTCTTGTCTATACATAGTCTACAATTGGATGTCTCAGGTTGAGAACTATGTGATTCTTGCTTGAACTTGTCTCATCTCTTGTCTATCTACTCATTCTACTGTGTTGTCATACCTTGTAATGCAATAGTCATTTCTTGGTTGTTCTAGCCTTATCTCTGATGACTCATGTCGGGCATATTTCACCTTTTGTCACTCTTTTGCATTTATCTTGAGACATAGTTCCAAGCATTTTCCTAGTTCACTCTCCTTGCATAATCTTTGTCTATGACTGTTGCAACTCAAAGTAGCAACGCATTCCCCTCATGTGTCACTAGACGAGATAAAGGTAGACCTCAAAACTGAGGAAGAGGTCATTCCAAACCTATCACACAGTCAGAGAGTAGTAGAGGATCTTCACATTCCTCTTCATCTACTATGTCTAGCAAGGGACCATCTCAATCTTCCTCTCCTATCGTCTGACCTTACGTCAAACATTCATTCTGTGTGGACTTCAGTAGGGTCCAGAACCCTTTATTTGAAGAACATTAAAATTCTGAAGAGTTGCTTCGTGAACCTGATGCTAGTGACACAATAAGAGTTCCCATAGGTACAACACCTCAGGATACTCAACCTCCTCATAGTGAGCCTTTGTGCACTGCATATCTTCATCCCAGCGAGATGGAAGACCAAAATCAAGGGGGTTAAAATAGCAAAGATAATGATCAATCTAAAACCTCCAAGGGTAAATATCATTATCACGACCCCCCTAGTGATGAGGGGGAGGTAATAACCCAAGAAGATATAGTGGATGCCCGCAAAAATAAAAACTTCTTAAAATGATGGAGATCCTCCTAAAGGAAGAGAAAGAGAAATATCTCCTAGAGCTAGCTAATCAAGGGGTCAAGCTACCCTCAAACTACAATGTAGAGACTCTCATCATGAAAGAGGAAGAAACCAAAAACTCCAGGTTACAAAAACAAGTTCAAAGCATGCAAGAAGAAATCCTTCAACTCATGAAGGATAAAGACAAAGCTACCACACAGTTCATGCTGGAAAGCATTTGTCTATTCCCATTCAATAGAAGTCTATGCATGCCTCCTTTTCCTAAAGGAGTTGAACTTCCCAAGTGCGACAAATACTTGGGTACCTATGATCCCCAAGATCATCTGAGAGACTTTGGTGCTCTCCCTATAGATTTTATACATGACCAAACTTACCTCATGCGTCTCTTCTCATGTAGTTTGGGAGAATTGGCCATGGAGTGGTTCTCTAGGCTACCTACTGGCATCAAGACCTTTAATGAGATTGCCAACTTGTTTCTACAACCTTACTCACACAACATCCAACATTCGGTTAACATCAGTGATCTTTGCAACTTAAAACAAAACCACAGGGAACCTTTCTTGACATTTCTCCAGAGATGGAGACAACTTTATACAAAATATTGTTGTAAAATACCCGAGTCTGAAAATTTTGACATTTTTTTAGACAATCTTCTTCCCAATTTTGGGTATCAAGTATAGCTGCAAGGTCCTCTGATCTTCGATAACATGATCAAAAAAGCTGTGAGAATTGAAATGTTCATGGTCAAGAAAGGAGATCTAACCCTACACAAGGATAATAAGCAAGGGTCCTCCTCCTTGGGAAAAGATAAATCCAAATTTGTCAACAAGAACCAGAATGTTGTGAATGATGGAGTTGTCGACAATGTGACTCTCAAGCCTCCAAAGGCTACATTCAATCTTACTACCGCTATGCAAGTGGCCAAAGCCATTGAAATGGATGCGGTACAAACTAAACTGCCTTCACACTTTTCTAGGTCTAAAACTTGGGCTCCTTGACCCAAGCGTGAGTTCACTCCTCTAGGAGAACCCCTCGATGCAGTTTACAAGCCTCTCTTGGAAAACCAACTAATCACTCCTCTAGATAACTTGCATCCGTTGGATCCGCAACCATGACCCTCTTGGTGGAATGAATCTACATAATGTGATTACCAATGGAATAAGGGTCACAAAATGACTACCAGCATTCAACTACGGCATAAGGTCCAGGACCTTATCGAAAGTGAGGTTATTATTGTAGGAGGTCACAACAAGAACTCAAATCACCATGCCTTCAAAGACCCCTTTCCCTCTCATGAGAAAGGTGAATCCTCTAAGGATAAAAATGCTCATGCCAAGGTCAACTACACATACACTAATAATGATAATTTCATTAATATGGTTGAACCTATCGATGTTGAGTATTGTAATGTTGTTACCATCAAGGGAAGAGAAGATCCTCCCAAGCACAAAACTTGCTTCATCCTGCAAGGACCTGCATCCCATTCTTCTGACTAAGAAAAATCTTAGGTTTGTGCTAATGTCATTACTCAGTCTCATGCAAAGATCATTCTCAAAGGCCCTAAACCTTCTACTTCAGCACTAAAACAACTTGTAGATAAAGTTGTTGTTGGCGCTACCAACAATAATTTGAAATTGGTCCCCTCATCTTATGCTGATAATTACAGCATACTAGACCAATTATAATGAACCAATTCTTAGATCACTATCTTTGAGCTACTAAAAATCTACCCTACTCATAGGGAGATCCTTGACAAAGCCCTCATTGAGGAAAATGTTCCAAAAGATTTAGATCTAGACCGATTTCAATTGATGGTAGGTCACCTGACCTCACCTCATTATTTGTCTTTCTTTGTCCTTGTAGATAATGATGTTGGCCTTAACATCTGCTATGCTATCTTCCTTTCTCAATTAGGCTATGGTGAAGACTACATAGATGCCTATAAAAATATCACCATTAAGGCATATGATGAAGAGGAGAAAAAATCTAAGGGGCTAGTTGTGTTACAAATCTGAGTTGGACATGTTGAAAGGGACGTTATCTGCCAGGTGCTCGACATTCCTCTAGCATACAACATACTGTTGGGAAGAACATGGATTCATGAAATATAGGAGGTCCCTTTACTTATCATTAATGCATAAAATTATCGTTCCAAGGATCTGAATTGACCGTGCCTACCAATACAAGCTATGATTGCAACATGCTTACCAAATCTTTCGATAGCTTTGTTCCCACCAATAGAGAGTATACTGAGCTCCTTGAAGCCAAGCTAAAGGAAATGGAAAACACTTTGAAACTCAAGGATACTGGCATGGGGGGATATCAGATTGAACTAGTGTTAATACTAACATCTCTACCTTTGTCTTGATGTTCTTATGGGAGACCTTCTGAGGAAAATAAACCTTCTACGACTCCTAAAACAAAATATGGTGGCACCTTTGTACAGGCCACAACACCACTAGAGGAGGAAGATGAAAATAGGGCTATCAAAGCCTAGATCTATAAAGGGGAGGATAAACCTAAGAAAATCACTCTGCCTCTCAATATAGAACCTGGACAGTATGGAAAGGGTCTATCTATTATGAAGTGCTTCTTCTATAAAGGGAATGACCCTATAGGAGTGAACTGCAAATGCTTTCTCACACCAATTGAAGCTATTGGTAGATGAACACGTGAAAGTAATAGTATAGGCTTCAAGAAAATCCTATTTCACTTAGGGATTAACAAATTTGTGGCAAAACCAGACCACCAACCAGGACCTGAAGACACATATACAAATGGAAACTCAGAGGACAGCTCTGATGAGGATTCCTTTCCTTGTCCTCTTCCTCCAGATCTTGCCACATTCTTCACTGAGCTGGATGATTTTATACCATGTGTCAGTATGGTTGGGATTGATAATGACTCTGATGAAACTACTTCACTTGCTTCACTAACATATGAGTGATTGAGAGCAATGCAAAATGTCGATCCTGGGTATCAAGGTGAATTATACATGCCACCACATTTTTAAGAACGGTTTCCACAAGAACAAATCCAACCGCTCATCACTACCACATGAGATGAAATAGACTCAGATGGTGATGCAAGTGGTACTTATCTGACCATAGAAGAGGTTTTAGACAAAAATCATCCAAACTGGGGGAAAAGAGTAGATTTTACTCATATCCTTGATATGAAAACTAATGATGAAATGAACTCCCATGAATATGAGTTTGACAGTATTTTAGAAGGCACCTTTGATAGAGATGTAGATATTGTACATGCATATGAAAACCTTCTTGACATAGGTGAAGGGTCTAGTGTTAGGAAAAATAAGTTTGATTCCATCAATGTTAACTTATCTTCTACTACGATCACGAGGGGTCAAAGGAATTTGACTATACCTTTGGATGAGATCACTTCAGGTCTCGACTTGCTAGTCCATGATTTTGATGATTATACCCTAAACACACTAGAACATGTCACCTCTCTTCCACTCTGCCATCTCGAGCTCATAGTTTGGAACTCCTCCTCTCTATCCAATGAAGTCCTTACATTCCAGGAATGACTATTCTATATCCTGCTACCTTAACATTGTCAAACTTGTAACCTCCTCCACCAGAGAATATAGTTTCAACATGACTAAAGCTGATATCAAGTAACTCAGTTGCAAAATTAAAAGAAGAAAGAATAGGCACTCTGATGGTTAAAACCACATTGTGCCAGTATCAAATCCTAAAAGGTAAAAATAAAGGATGTATCTAAGGGTGAAAACCTCTCTAAGGCACCTAAGGATGGGATACTTGATATGCTTCCAAGTCATTTTCAAGAACGGTCATATGTGCTAATTTAACCAACTCAACCAATAAAATTCGGTACAGAAGTAGAACCTCAGATCATTCATTTGGCACAATAATTATCTGAGGAAGAAGGAGAGGAATTCATCGCCTTCTTCTAGAGAAAAAAGATCAACTTTGCATGGAAATATTCTGACATGCCAGGATTGGATCCTAATATGATCATTCATCACTTGTCTATTGCACCAGGCATCAAGCCTATCAAATAAAAGCTTTAGAAGATGCATCCGCATGTGGCTTTACTAGTCAAAGATGAACTACAAAAACTTCTTAAGGTTGTATTTATCAGAGCAATCGACTATGCAGAGTGGATTTCCAACATTTTTCCAGTCTCTAAATATGATAAATCCATCTGAGTTTGCACAGATTTTTGAGACTTGAACAAGGCATGTCCTAAAGATGAATTTATATTGCCCAACATTGACATGATTATAGACATGACAAATGGCTATGAAATGTACTCACTAATGGATGGTTTCTCTGGCTACAACCAGATAAAAATTGCACCAGAAGATTAAGAGAAAACTACTTTCACATGTGCATGGGCACTTTCTGTTGGAACGTCATGCCTTTTGGGCTCAAGAATGTTGGTGCCACATATCAGAGGGCTACCACCACTATCTTCCATGACATGATGCATAAGAAAATGGAAGACTATTTTGATGACACTCTAGCTAAGAGCGTTCAACAAAAAACACACCTTGCAAATCTAGGTCCTATATTGGATCGCATGGAATAGTTCAGTCTATGGCTTAATCCAAAGAAATGTGCATTCGGGGCAACATATGGAAAACTACTTGGTTAAATCATCTCTACAAAAGGCATAGAAGTGGATCCTATGAAGGTCCAAGCCACCATGGAAATTTCATCGCTACACAACATTAGTTAGAAGAGAGAACTCCAAGGTTGATTACAATCTATCCGGCGCTTCATCTTCCAACTAGCTAACAAGTCACAACCCTTCACTAAGACTTTACACAAGGGTGTGACCTACAAATGGAATGAATATTTTGATAAAGGGCTAACACAGATCAAGAAATGTCATGCAAGTCTACCAATATTGATGCCCCCTATTCTTGGGAAACTGCTCATCCTTTACATCTCTACTATAGATACATCATTGGGTGTCCTGTTAGCTCAAGAAGATTAGAACAATAAGGAAAGAGCTATCTACTACATCAATAAGACACTGGTCTCATACGAAGAAAACTATTCGGTCATCAAGAAGGCTTGCCTAGTGGTGGTATTTGCTTCACAAAAATTGCGACACTACATGCTTTCTCATACACATGCCTCATTACTAAAATTGATCCATTGAAATACTTAGTCAGTAAGGCTACCCTCACAGGTAGACTAGAAAAATGGGTCATGATACTCAATGAGTTTGATATTGAGTATGTGGAAAGAGAGGCCATCAAAGGGAAAGCTATTGTAGATCAATTGGTAGAGGAACATCTCTTTGATCATAAACCATTGAGCATCAAGTTTCCAGACGAGTCTATAATACTTCTCACACATCGATCTTGGACTATGTTATTTGACAGATCATTCGCTCAATAGGGGTCAAGTGCTGGGATACTGTTCATCATGCCACAAAGGTACTCTTTACACAAAGCATACAAGTTGTTGTTTCCTTTTACAAACAACATTGTCAAGTACAAATCCCTGATCAATGGCATGAAGATCACCATCGAGTGGCGAGTGGATGAACTTAAAGTCTTTGGTGATTCACAACTAGTCATCAATCAAGTAAATGATATTTATCAGATGAAAGATAAAAAATTGGTTCCTTACAAGAAGATGGTTGATGACCTCCAAAATTACTTTGTACTCATCACATTCCAATAGATTCCAAGGGTAGATAGCAAAGTGGCTGATGCAATGGCTACTCTAACTTCTATACTACAGATGCTAGAGAACAACTTCTGACATGAATTCTATTAGGAATAATAGTCCACAAGAAAACTAAGAGGGGGGGTGAATCAGTTGTAATCTAGATTTTTAAACTTTATACTTTATAAACCAAATTTGAAAATTTAAATGATAACACAGTAATAGCCAACACCATAACACAATATTTGTTGTTGAGGAAACCCTATTAAAGGTAAAACCCCAATGGGAACTAGAACCCAGAAATAATGTACTAAGGGTATAGTATCCTTGTTAAAATATATTAGCCCTGTTAGGATCTTGTTACAACATTATAGTACGCAATCCCTGTTAGGAGTCAAAGAAAATAGTAGGCACACTACCCAAAGAAGGTTAAAGCCACCCTCAAGGATTCACAATCTGAATCAAGTATATAAAGAAAATACACATTGCAGCAAAATGTCTAATAGAAATTGTCTTTGCTTGGTCAGTTCCAATGATGTATCAACTCTTCTTTGTATCCAGCAGTCAAAAAGCTTCACAGCTTCCACTTTTCTCTTTCTTTTCTGTCACTTTTCTCCACAATAATTTATCTTTCATATACACCCTCTTACAATAATTCATTAGGTCACCCAATTAAGCTTTCCTAATACATAATTAACTAGGTCAGCCAATTAAGGTTTTCCATCATACAAATAATTACATAGCCCCTTGCTAAGATACACATAGTATCTATAACAAGTATACAACATTTAAAATCCATTACATATACTTTTAGATCTGCAATTCATGCTCACAATTAATTTCACACGCTACATGTCTGAAGTCGGTTAGGGAATAGGTCTTCTCCAGAATACACACCATAGCTAACATCATCAGTATCCAATCAACAATCAAACTCAATCCATTACTCTATCATATGTCAGCTATCCATCAGTAAGCTTGCAAGTTCTAAAATATCTTCTCCAGAAAGATAAACCTGAAACACAGAGACCTGCTCTATCAAGAATCACAATTACAGTCCAGAAAACCAGTCTTCACTAAATCAACTATAACATCCACAGTAGGTAAGATAAGTTCAAGCGACCTTAAGAATAAGGTCACCACACATCCTTCTGCATAAATCCAACTTCAATCATTCTGAATCATCTGTATAGTGTCTGTACACTACATCCAGTTAAGTAGCCAGTTTGTCTTCTTCATAGAAATATATGTTGACATCAGTGACAAAACATGAATATCAACAGCATGATCAGTAACCAGAACTGATATCATCCAAAAATCTCCCCCTTTGGCATTGATGGCAACATATGGGAAAATCCATATGTATCAACCCAAAATTACTCACTCTCAATAAAATCTTCTCAATATCCTCAACACAAATCTCCCTGAAATAGCATGGATTTTCACATAGATTTCTTCCCCCTTTGGCAGCAATGGCAAAGGGTGCCATAATTCATCTATAGTCTTTTGTAAGATGTATATTTTTCAAAACTTCATGTCCAATCATCGAGGTGCAAGATCACCCAAATGTACTCCATAGTATTCTCATGTGATCACTCCCCCTAAGGAGTAGATCCATACATCAAGTCCATATAATGATATAGCTCTAAGATCCACTAGACTGATGTACATCTGCATCATTTAGTTTTCAATAGGAGGGGCCATCACCCCAAGCATCCCTCTGAGATATTCAAAAGAATCTCTTAGAAAAGGTTTAGTAAATATATCTACTATCTATTCCTTTGTGCTAATATGCTCCAGTTTAATCTCTCTATCTACTACCTTCTCCCTCAAGATATGATACTTGATAGAAATATGTTTAGTCTTTGAATGCATTACAAGATTCTTTGACATATCCATTGTGCTGGTGTTATCACAATGGATAACCACTAGTTCTTTGAAAATTATTCCAATGTCCTTCAGCATTTGTTTCATCCAAACAACTTGTGTATAGTTTATTGCAGAAGCAACATACTCTGACTCGGTAGTAGATTGAGCAATACAGTTCTGCTTCTTGCTCAACCAAGAAACCAGCCTTTTTCCAAGGAAAAATGCACCACCACTTGTACTCTTCCTATCATCCACATTACCTGCCCAATCAGCATCAGTAAAAGCTTGCAATGTAAAATCATCAGATTTTTCATACCATAATCCATATTCTACTATTCCTTTCAAATATCTAAAAATTCTTTTCACAGCAGCAAAATGTCTCTTTAGGATCTACCTAATATCTAGCCACAATTCCAACTACATTGGTAATATCTGGTCTAGTGTGTGTCAGATATTGTAGACCTCCAATCATTGATCTGTACTTAGTCTGCTTAACACTTTGAGTCTCATCACTTTTAGTCAGTTTGTTTCCTGTCACCATGGGTGTACCAACTGGTTTACAATCTTCCATTCCAAATTTCTTCAACATTTCCTTAAGATACTTGGTCTGAGATATAAATATGCCATTCTTACTCTAATTAATTTTCAAACTAAGAAAAAATTTCATCTCACTAATCATTGACATTTCAAACTCATTCTCCATTTCTTTAGCAAACTTCTTACTCATTTTATCATTTCCTCCAAAAATGATATCATCAACAAAAACTTCTATAATTAAGATTCCATCTTCATCAGTTCTTAAATACAAATTACTGTCTGCATTACCTTTTCTAAAACCAAGATGAAGTATATGCTTATCCAGTCTTGTATATCATGCCCTCGGTGCTTGTTTTAGTCCATACAGTTCCTTCTTCAGTCTACAAACCATGTTTTCATCATCTATCAAAGGAAAACCATCAGGTTGCTCAATGTACACTTCTTCTAGATCACCATTCAAGAATGCTGATTTCATATCCATCTGATACACTTTGAAGTCTTTATGTGCAACATAAGCAAGGAATAGTCTCACAGCTTCCAATCTAGCAACAGGTGCAAATTTTTCTTCATATTCTATGCCTTCTTTTTGTGAGTGGCCTTTACATACCAGTCTAGCCTTGTTTCTTACCATTGTGCCTTCCTCATCCATTTTGTTTATGAAAACCCACTTAGTGCCAATCACATTTTTGTTCTTAGGTCTTGGAACCAATTCCCAAGTATTGTTCTTCTTTATCTGTTCTAGTTCTTCTTCCATGGACTTAGTCCAAGATTCATCTTTACATACTTCATCAGTAGTCTTTGGTTCAACTTGAGAAATCAAACAGATCTCATCTCTAACTTTAGATCTAGTCATCATGTCTTTGCTTGCATCACCAATAATTTGGTCTTCAGGGTGGTTTTTCTTGACATACCTTAGTGTCTTTAATGTCTTAGTAGCTTCATCATGTTCTTCCTCTTCAATCTCATTCTTGATCATCAACAGTCCTACAAGTTCAGAAGCAACTTCTCTTGATTCTTTTATCTGACCACAATCATACATTCTTTCCTAAATTTGAAATTTTTCATCTATCCTCACATTGGTGCTTTCAATTAGTTTTCTCAGTCTCAGATTGAAACATTTATATGCTTTACTCTTAGTGAAATATCCAAGAAAGATTCATTCATCACTTCTAGCATCAAACTTTCCTATCTCATCATCTCTCTTGATATAACATTTACTACCAAATATTCTGAAATATTTCATAGTAGGTGCATGATCAAATCATAATTCATAAGGAGTTTTATTTGTACCTTCTTTGATCTAAATTATGTTCAACTTCTTCTCTCCAATGAACATGTGATACATTTCCTTCTAGAAACATAGTCCTTGCAGTATGTAATATGGTTTTGTTTCTCTGCTCTGTTATCCCATTCTATTGTGGAGTTCTAGGAGCTGAATTCTATCTATGTATTCCATTTTCTTCACAATATGTATTAAATAGTTCTAATGTAAACTCTCCTCTGTCTAATCTCAAACATTTCATCTTTAAACCAGATTCATTCTCAACTTTAGCTTTGAATAATATGAACTTGTCAAATGCTTCAGATTTCTCTCTCAAATATGTAACCCATGTCATTCTAGAAAAGTCATCAAAAAAAAGTATAAAATACCTTTCACCATAGTATGATCTTGCTCTTGTAGGACCACATAGATCTGTATGCACCAGATCCAACTTCCCTTTTGCTGAATAATCTTTTCTCTTGAAAGTGCTTCTAGTCTGTTTCCCCATAACACATTCTCTACACATAGTGTTAGATGGATTTACAATTATAGGTAGATCTCTTACTACTTTTTTCATACTTGCCTTCACAATGTTATCAAAATTAACATGACAAAATCTTTTGTGCCATAACCAACTGTCATCAACCTTTGCAACAAAACAAGAAGCTTCAAATGTGTTCAATTCAAATACATTACCTCTAGATTTAGTACTAGGTGCTATCAAGTCTCATGTTTTTCTCTTGATAGAAAATTTTCCATTTATGAAGTTTAGTTGATAACCCTTGTCCACTAGCTATCCAACACTCAACAAATTGTGCTTAAGTCCATCAACAAGTAATACATTGTCAGTGTTAGTCTTTCCATCCAAGGAAATAGATCCAATTCCAATAATAATATTAGGATTATTGCCACCAAATCTAACAACACCACCATCATGTCTTTTCAAACTCACAAACTTATTCTTATCTCCAGTCATATGATGTGAACAACCACTATCTATGACCCATTCAGATTTATTTTCAACTCGAGATACTAATGCTTTTTCTTCATGCATAGGCTCATCATCCTTAATAGAAATAAATCCAATTTCATCATAATCACCATCCTCATCATCAGATATACCCTCACTAGCATAATAACATTCCTTATCCTTTGAGAACTTATACTTGAAAAACTTAGGTTTGCGCTTTGGAATTCTTGTAGGAAATCTAGATGCAAAATGACCAATCTTGTTACATGAAAAACATTTCAAAGGTAATTTTCCCTCAAACTTACCCTTACCTCTCTTTTCTCTTTTGTAAATCAGTGCATTGATTTCATCTTTCTTTCTTTCTTCTTCATGTATCTATTCCCATTCATCAGCATAGGCTCCAAGTTCTTATCTTAGATCATTATAGCTCGTGCTTGAATTTCTACGTAAGATTCTTTTGCTTTTGTGCATGGTTGCTTTGAATGCTGACTCAATCTTAGGTAAAGTGTCTCCCAATTTTGTGGCTTCAAATGTAGTTATCTTGCCAATCAACATCTCTCTGGTGAAGTTCAGTGTCAAAGGTATGATCTCCTCTATAGCATGAACCTTGGTTCTATATGCAGGTGTCAAAGATCTTAGTATCTTCGCAATAACTTCTTCCTCACTATAAGTTCCTCCAGAGTTCCTAATACCAGTAACTACCTCAGTAATTCTCTATGCATATGCTTGAATTTTCTCATCCTCTCTCATCTTTAGTGATTCCATCTTTGTCTTCCAGTTCTGTAACTTTACTTTCTTTGTAAACTTGTCTCCAACATATAGTGCTTCCATTCTTGACCAGATTTCATGTGCAGAGTCCAAGTCCTTTACTTTAGTAAATTCTCCTTTTGATAATGTGTTGATTAAAGATTCCCTTGCAACCATATTGCATGAGAATAGCTTCTTTTTATCTTCACTGGCTTTCTCTAATTCATCCTCAGTCGCTATATTTTCCTTCTTCTTTGTTATCATCTAGTAATCAATTCCCAGACATAGTAAATGTGTTCTCATCTTGTTCTGCTAACTGTCAAAGTTTTTAGTGTCAAACTTTGGACTATCCTTCCTATAGTAAGTCATCTTCAAGATCACCTCAAGCTTTTAAAATTTCTCTATGAGGACCAATAGCTCTGATATCCATTGTTATAAATAACATTCCACACGACAACTGAGAGGGGGGGTGAATTAGTTGTAATCTAGATTTTTAAACTTTATAATTTATAAACCAAATTTGTAAATGTAAATGATAACACAGTAATAGCCAACACCATAACACAATATTTTTTTTCAAGGAAACCCTAGTGGGAATTAGCACCCACAAATAATGTACTGAGAGTATAGTATCCCTGTTAAAAGATATTAGCCTGTTAGGAGCTTTTTACAACAGTACAGTACATAGTATCTGTTAGGAAACACACCCTGTTAGGAGTCAAAGAAAATAGTAGGTTCACTACCAAGTCACACTGTCCAAAAAATTCTAAAGCCACCCTCAAGGATAAACAATCTGAATCAAGTGTATAAACAAAATACACATTCCAGCGAACTGTCTGATAGCAACTATCTTTGCTTGGTCAATTCCAATGATGTATCAAATCTGCTTTGTATCCAGCAGTCAACAAGCTTCGCATCTTCCACTTTTCTCTTTCTTTTCTCTATCACATTTCTCCACAATAATTTATCTTTCATATATACCCTCTTATAATAATTAATTAGGTCGGCCAGTTAAGCTTTCCTAATACATAATTAACTAGGTCGGCCAATTAAGGCTTTCCATCATACAGATAATTACATAGCCCCTTGCTAAGATACACATGGTATCTATAACAAGTATACAACATTTAAAATCCATTACATATACTTCTAGATCCACAATTCATGCTCATAATTAATTTCACAGGCTACATGTCTGAAGTCGCCTAGGGAATAGGTCTTCTCCAGAATACATGCCACAGCTAACATCATCAGTATCCAATAAACAATAGAACTCAACCCATTACTCTATCATATGTCGACTATCCATCAGTAAGCTCTCAAGTTCTAAAATATATTCGCTAGATAGATATACCTGAAACCTAGAGACCTTCTCTGTCCAGAATCACAGTTACAGTCCAGAAAACCAGTCTTCACTAAATCAACTGTAACATCCATAGTAGGTAACATAAAGTCAAGTGACTTTAGGAGTAAGGTTAGCACTCATCCTTCTACATAAATCCAACTTTTATCATTCTAAATCATCTGTAAAGTTTCCATACACTCCATCCAGTTAAGTAGCCAATCTATCTTCTTTATAGAAATATATGTTGACATCAGTGACAAAACATGAATATCAACAGTGTGATCATTAACCAAAACTGATATCATCCAAAAAATTCCTACTGGACACATTATACTACCCATCCTATGACTCCCCTAACTCTCAGATGATCTGTTTCATCACTAGACATGATTCATCCTGCTACCATCATATATACACCTACCTTCATGACCAGATTGTTCTGGATACCTACACCCAGAATGAGAAACGTCACCTAATCTGCAGTGCTTCATGGTATGTTATCATACCTAACGACTTGTATAGGCGAGGTCTAGATGGTACCTGTTGAAAAGTGATCAATTTTTTAAATGTGATTCACTTTTTGGTTTTCATTTATGGCAACACATCTGGGTTTCAGATCGATTCCTATAAAGATAAGTTTTTATGATTCATAAATTGACTAAGTATAGAAGTAGAGTTACAAAAGTATTTTGGATATCAAAGATTGAGACTGATAAATTAGGGAAATAAATCTTAGAGGAAGACAGTATGGCGTATGTATGACCTCCACCTAAGATTGATTTGGTTTTGGTTATGTCTACGGAGAATTAGAAATAATTGAAGACAGACAGACTGCATCAGAACAACGATACAGAAAAGTTGGACAGTAGCGAAGATTGAGGGAGTATGAATTGGACTCCAGGCAATCAAAGTTGTATTTTGGTAATTGATAGCCTACACATTGACTATGAAAGAGTGCCGACTATGCATTTGATATTTACTATATTAAATGTATTTTTTATTAAAGGTCAACTTTGTAATATTTGTAATATTCATATTGAGAGCCAAATCTGTAAAGTTGTGAGATATATATGTGAGATCTTTTTGTTAAAGATACATATTATTGTTGGTTAGTTGGATGAGTTGTTGAGAAAATAGAAAAGAAGAGAATGACTGAGATCATTGAAGAACTATAAAGAAACTATCTAAGCATCAGTGTTGCTTGTTTTGTTCATGACTGAGAACACTTTGTAAACTGAATTACTTTGTAAGAGTTGTAAGCTCAGTTGGCCCCTAACAGGGTGTTGTGAACCTTTAACAGGGTTGTAAATCCTTTAACAAGGAAATGTGGTATGTAATATTCAGCTCCTAACAGGGCTAGGTCTCCTAACAGGGACATTATACTTTAGTACATGCTTGTGGGTACCATCCCCACTGGGGTTTTCTCTTGGCCAGGGTTTCCTCAAAAACAAAATATGGTGTTATGAGTACTGTGTCATTTTCTTATGTTCTTTTCTTTACTACAATTTTATGGTTAATGTTTAAATGGTTGAATAATTAAATTAAGTTCTATAATACTAATTCCCGCCCCCCCCCCCCTCTCAATATTATCCAATCCTAACAATTGGTATCAAATTTTTTAGCCCTTGGAGATAAAGTCTAACAGGTTGACGGAGATCAGAATGGATTTTGACAGTCTGCATGAAAACTTTGATGCTACACTCAAAGACCTTGATAAAGAAAAAGAATAAAATGGAGAGTTGAAATTCAACATGTGAAGAGCTGAGAAATTTATAAAGAAACTTAAAGAACAACTTGAGATTTCTAGAATTCAAAGACAAGATCTTATGGTTCAAATAATTTATAGGATTCAGATGAAGACGATTTAGATCAGACGAGGCAACTAAAAGAAGAGAATGAGACCCTGAAACTTGAAAATGAGACTATGGCTAAAGAAATATAGATACAGAAGGATGCTAAGAAGAAAGTTGAAGAAGCTTTAAATAGTGCATTAGATCAAATGAAGAATGAGGCTGACAACTACAAGAAAAAATATCTAGAAATGGAGAAATACAACCAGATTATAAAAGGTGGGAGCCTCTTGGAGGAAAAAGAGAAATCAGGATACTATGGATGAAACTCCTTTAAGAGGTGAAGAAACAAATGTTAGAAAAGATAAGAATACTGTTCAGCAATCTCATGATGGAAATACTTCA
>MU227184.1:2839311-2866471 GCA_018584345.1 Thuja plicata
TGAACATCTGCAAAAATATCTATCAAGGTCAACTGGACAAGATAGAAAAAGCTAAAATGGAGATCAATAAGATAAGGATTAGGCAGACTCAGTTGAGAAATGCACTTGCACCCTCCTTAGCAGTTCTAGATGAGAACATCAAATAGATTGATGTCACTATCATCACATATGATCAAGTTCCATGCATGGATCTGATAAAAATGGATAAGCTCACATATGCTCTATGCACTCATCTCCGGACAGTCGATGCAATGAAGGCATTCTGGCAGCAAGAGATGAAGAATCTTTAGATTGTATATCTAGATGTATACATGGAGTGAGTATCTAGAAACTTACAAGTTTTTTTTTTTTGAAACATTTTTCATTAATGTCAAAGGGGGAGTAATCTATATAATGAATAAAGTATATATGAGGAGTAGTGTATGTATATGATAAAAAGATGAGAATATACAGTTTTGGGGTGTTAGTCAATTTTGAGTAACTTTGCCACATTCCTTTGTTTTCATTAATGAAAAAGGGGGAGATTGTTGGAAAATTGAATCCTAGGGAGTATATGGCTTATTTTGTGTTTTCATTATGGCAAAAAAGTCATATGAATTTTTGACAATAAACTATGAAGTGTAAATTGACTAAGTGTAGAAGACAGAATAGAACAGTGACTTACAGTCAATCAAAGCATCAGTGCACATGTGTATGATCACATCAAGATATGTGCATTTAGACTTAATCTCTATGGTATGTTGTTATGCTTATCCTATACACACATGGTACAGAATGGTAGTATGGACAAGTTACAGAAAGAACAAGTACACTAGCGGTTTAGAATACAGAGTATGAAGCCAACTTCATGATTTTGATTAGGGTGTAATCTTTTGTTATGTAAAGGGTAAGAACCTATTGTAATAAGTTTGTAATCATGTATTAAAAATTTTTGTAAACACGCTTAAGAAAATGTGTTTGGAATCATTGTGAATGTTGTTTTTGGGCTGACTAAGATCTTGTTTATAGTCGCGTCTATTCAGGCATAAACATATATATATGCAATATAAAGATATATTGGAAGTGTTGAAGAAATAGTCAGAGAAGATATATAGCAGAGTAGTATGAAGATATTAGTATGAGATAAATCCCTTAAAGAAGATATGAGCATAAGCGCATAATTGGAATTGATCAAACATCTGTGTCACATATAGTAGTTCACTTTTGGATATAGTACATATCTATTCTCAGGAGGTTGTAGCCTTCTTTCTCATTGAGCAGTGAGCTCTTGGATAGTGAGTCCTCACCCCTAATAGGGTTTTTTGTAAAAGACTCCTAACAGGGTCATACCCTTAACCAAGTCATTGTACTTGCATTGTAAAGACTACTCCTAACAAGGAAAAGGAACTTTAACAGGTTCATTATACTAGTGCAATATTTGTGGGTACTAATTCCCACCGGGGTTTTCCTCTAATCAAGGTTTCCATATAATCATATTATGTGTTATGTGATCTTGTGATGTATAATTGTTTTATGTTTAAAGTTTCTGAAATTGAATAAATAGCTAAACACTGATTCACCCCCCCCCCCCCCCCCCCCCACCCCTCTTAGTGTTTCCAACAAGAAGGACAGAACTAAGACCTTAATATTTGGTTCATTGTTGATGCATATGTTTATTCATATTGAGCACAAATTTACTACCTTACATTCTAGTGGTTGGAAGTCTGGGATACCTACTGGTATTTTAATCTCACAGAGCTACAAGAGACAAAATACTACTTGGTTTGATGGTGAACTATTTGGTATGATCAAGATACTACAGAGATAGATGAAGAAAAGGTACAAGATACATGAGGATATTTTTGAAAAGTACAAGGATACAATTTGTTTCATGGTTGAAACTGATTGTGTATGTTTTGAAGTAGTCACACCTAGAAAGAAATGGTGTTATCCCATGGGTTATGAAGTAAGTTTTGAGTTACTTACCATGCAAGTAGGACATATTCTTACATCATAATTTGATCCAGCAGAAGAAAGATGGGGAACACATGAGGAGAAATCAGCAAAGGTGATAGAAGAATAGACTAGAGGTCTAAGGAAAAGAAAAATTCAAAACCTTGTACATGAATGTAGTGTAAAGGCTGGTTTGACAGAAGAAGAACTAAAAGAAGTGAAAAAGAAGATGACAGGTAGATCTCTTGGACTAGCAAGTGGAATTACTATAGCCCCTACCACTCCTGAGGTAGTTATGGTAGACAGTCCACCTCATCCATCACAGAAACATCACAAAAATAGAACATCACTCCTAGAGTAACAAGATCAAGCATGCAGACATCGCCTAAAGAGCAAAGCACAGTAAGAGAAGAGAAGAAATTAGAGAAGCACATATGGAATCCTAACATGAAAATGATAGAGAAGAGAGTAATAGAACAAGGTAAACTGGTCACAATTGACAAATACTATGACAGGTATGAAGATTTAGACAAACTTAAGATTGAAGACATTGTGGTTGAACATTTACTCACTTTCAAAAAGTCTCTTTCAGAAATTGAAGGAAGTATACCTATAGACCTATATGGGAGATTGGAGACAAGAAAAAACTTAGCATAGATTGAGGATGATACAATCAAGAATTAGGAAATTGATAACATGTTGCCTCTAATATCCGTACAAGAAAGGGATAGAATATACAAGGAATTAAAACCTTTTTCTAAGGACCAAAATAAGATTGTTTAAAATCATGGTAAGGAAGTATGATGAAGTCACTGAGGAAACTCAGAAGGAACTGGAGAATATATTTATGAATACTACTTCTGACAAGTCCTCACCTCCTAAGACCACTTTGCCTACACAATTAGGAATGGGAGAAAGCTCAAAAGCAAAAGAGACAAATGTTGAGGAAAGAAAAGTAGATCCACCACCAGATTTCTATGTTTCTGGTGTGGTAGTGACTCTTAACACTTCACAAGATGAAAAGGACCCCTTTGTAGGGAATGAGGACACCCCTATAGCAGATGAAGCTGAACAGAAAGAGGAAGTAGAGCAGAAAAAGGAAGAAGAATAGAAGACAGAACAACAAGAGGATGAAAAGAAAGAGGTAAAATCATCATCTATCTCATTGTTGGCAAGAAGTGATGTGAATTTTGATAGTATGGATGAAGTTGAATTGGTCAAATTAGCATTTACTACATTGAACAAAGCCAAGGAAAGATCAGAAGAGAAAGGAGACAAAAAGGCTAAAGTAATTATAGGAGCAATTGATACTGTGAAAAAGTTGCTTCTAGTACCTATTATTTTCTAGTACAAAGATGACATTGAAAATCTAAGAATAACACTTGATGAATTTGATGGGCACTATGAGAATTTGATAAAAAAATTGTAGAGGAGAAGGAAGAGATAAAATATTTAGAAAAGAAGTTAACAGAAGTTTGCAAGTCTATCACATGGGACTTAGGCATTGTGAAAACTTGTTTGACAAATGCAAAGAGCTACATTGGAAATGGGAGAAAAAAATTTAGCTATTGCATGAATCCTATTAGGCATGTTCAGAATGTAGAAGATAATATTTCCAAAGAGAGGGCAACTCTGAATAGTATGATGGATGGTTGTGAAACATCTTCACAATCTACAACAGAGCTAGACAAGGAAGTCGCAAGAATTTTGGATAAACTCAGTATATTGGATAATGAGAAAGGGAGAGTATTGAAAAGATTTAATCTGTTGAAGAGCTTTATCACTCCTAATCTATCCATACTTGAGGTTCATCTCTTAGACTTGGAGAAAATGGCACATTCACTGACTAAATCTATGCCCACAGAATTGAAAGAAGCTAAGACCACATCATTTGCACTGAATGGATTAATTCATATTAGCCAAATATTGTACAAAAAATGGAATGCGAAAGTGAAGATCTTGGAATATTCCTTTCAAGACATTCTAAAACTGGTGAGTAAGCACTAAATCTTATTATTTTGTATACTCCTTTGTCATTGTTGTCAAAGGGGGAGAAGAGAGAAATGTATATATATATATATATGGGAGAAGAGACAAGAAGAGGAAGGAGAGAATATAGAGAAGACGATTTGTTAGAAGACTTATTCATTTTTTTGTTAAGTGTTGCCATCAATGCCAAAGGGAGAGATTGTTGGAAAGTGATCAATTTTGTAAATGTGATTCACTTTTTGGTTGTCATTTATGGAAACACAACTGGGTTTCAGATTGATTCCTATAAAGATAAGTTTTGTTGATTCAAAAATCGACTAAGTATAGAAGTAGAGTTATAGAAGTATTTTGGATATCAAAGATTGAGATCGATGAATTAGGGAAAGAGAGCTTAGAGGAAGATAGTATGGGTTATGTATGACCTCCACCTAAGATCAATTTGGTTTTGGTTATGTCTATGGAAAATTAGAAATAATTGAAGACTGATAAACTGCAGCAGAACAGTGATAAAGAGCAGTTGGACAGTAGCGAAGATTGAGGGAGTATGACTTGGACTCCAGGAAATCGAAGTTGGATTTTGGTTGTTGATAACCTACACATTTAATATACAATAGATTTGACTGTGCATTTTATATTTACTATATTAAATGTATTTTGTATTAAAGGTCAACTTTGTAATATTTGTAATATTCATATTGAGAGCCAACTTTGTAAAGTTGTGAGATATATATGTAAGATCTTTTTGTTAAAGATAGATGTTGTTGTTGGTTAGTTGGATGAGTTGTTGAGTGAATAGCAGAGTAGAGAATGACAGATATCATTGAAGAACTATAAAGGAACTATCTAAGCACCAATGTTGCTTGTTTTTTTCATGACTGAGAACACTTTGTAAACTAAATTACTTTGTAAGAGCTGTAAGCTCAGTTGGCCCCTAACAGGGTGTTGTGAACCTTTAACAGGGTTGTAATTCCTTTAACAAGGAAATGTGCTATGTAATATTCAGCTCCTAACAGAGCTAGGTCTCCTAACAGGGACATTATACTTTAGTACATGCTTGTGGGTACCATCCCCACCGAGGTTTTCCCTTGGTTAGGGTTTCCTTGAAAACAAAATATGGTGTTATGAGTACTATGTCATTTTCTTATGTTCTTTTCTTTACCACAAGTTTATGGTTAATGTTTAAATGGTTGAAGAATTTAATTAAGTGCTATAGTATTGATTCACCCCCCCTCTCAGTATTATTCAATCCTTACAGTACCCTTCTTAGGTGTTTAGAACTCGATGAGTCTAAGCGTGCGTTAGTTGAGGTACATGAAGGCATCTCTGGATCTCACTCGAGCGGCCTGACACTGGCCCATAAAATTATTAGAGTTGGTTACTATTGGCCAGACATGGAAAAGGAAGCTATAAAGTATGCTAATTCTTGCAAACAGTGTCAACTATATGGAAATCTAATTCACACTCTAGCCAAGGAGCTCATTCCTTTCATCACTTTCTAGCCATTCCAGTAATGGGCCTTTGATTTGGTGGGTTAGATTCATCCTTCGTCATCAAATGGACACAAGTTCATCATCATAGCTATAGATTATTTCACTAAGTGGGTAGAGGAAGTACCTCTCACCATATAAAATAGAAAATCTATGGCCATGTTCATTCTCAATTACATCATTTGCAGGTATAGTGTACCCTCTTCTATAATCACTTATAATCAGGGGAAGTTCAAGAATAAGGATCTAAAGGAGCTATGCTCTAAGTTAAAAATAACTCAGTACTAGTCTTCCATCTATTATCCTCAGCGTAATGGATAGGTAGAAGCATCAAAAAAATTGATCCTTAAAATCCTGCATTGCACAGTTCACAAAACTGTACAAGATTGGCATCTCTAGATCAATCCAACTCTCTAGGCATATAGAACAAGTATACAAACACCGAAAGGGGCCATGCCCTTTGCTTTGGTTTATAGAGTGGATGTTGTGCTACCTATTGAGGTTGAGATTCCTACTTTGTGAATCTCTCTAAAAGGCCTCATCACTGATGATGATAATAGAATATCTCGGCTACAAGAGCTAGAATGTCTAGATGAACGTTGACAAGTGGTGTTCAATCACCTCAGAGAATATCAGAAAAGGATGTCAAAGAGTTATAAAAAGAAGGTTTGATTAAGGGACTTCCAAGTAGGTGATCTTGTTCTAAGAGAGAACCCTAAGAATTAACAGCATCATGTCCAAAAAGGAAAATTTGAACCGAATTGGCTTGGTCTATATGTTCTCACTGCAGTATTTGGGTCTAGCCCCTATCAACTCTCCACCACTCAAGGAGAGAAACTCAAGGAGCTGATTAAAGCCTTTCATCTGAAATGATTCTACAACTGAGACATCTTTAGAATGCTCATGTACATAGTAATGTCCTGAAAAACCCTAAAAATTGCCAAATGTCCTAAAAAAATTCAAAAAATGGAAGTGTACTACCTGGTGGATGAATTTTTTCATTGCAAATTCTTCTAGTCTTACAAGAAAAGGACAGTCCTGGGAATAGTTTTCTTCTTCTTTTCCCCCAAAATCCATCTGGATAAGTTTTTGTATACCTTGTCACGAGGGTACATAGTTTATATTGGCTCTGGTTTAATGAGATTTCCCATGATTCTGCAACTATATCTACCTATTCCAAGATCTACTCTATATCATAAAATACCAAAAAAAATAAAAAATAAAAATAAAAATAAATACAAAAAAATTAGAAAAAAGTGCTATTGATGAAAACCTGGCAAATAGGTGTCATGGTAGAAAAAAAAAATTCTGCCAAGAAGGTGAAAACCTAGTAAATAGACGCCTCTTGTTCTACATTTCTATATCTATCACAGCATCCCTTGGCTCTATACAGTTGCTTTCCAGCTTTCCTACTTTCATTTTCTCATATACATGCTCTTAGTTACCTTCAAGATACCCACTTACATGGATTGAAACTAGTCGTACTCTAGGGGAAACCTTCTTGGTCTAGGGGGCACTGTCCTACTAATTTTTGGAATCTCTCTTGCATCAGTCACTAGTGGTTTTCATTGCGTCTGCCTGTTGATGCCTAGCTATTACTATGATTTCTCTACTTGAGAATCTCTCCCAGTCACCAGTGGTTCTCACTGCATCTACCTACTGTCATCATACTAATGAGATTTCTTGCCAACAACATATATCTATAAATTGACATCAATCCATTGAATTTGGAGTGGTACTTCATGCTTCATCTTAGAAATCCTTTGCTTCAACTTGTATATAGCTTTCAGTCACTTTTGTGACACTTTGGGTCCTCTAAGAACCCTCTTGACTTGAACTGATCCAGAGTCATAAGCCTGGGGGAAACCAAATCACTTTTTTCCTCACAATGCGAGTTAAGTCAGTCATCAGTCATTACCTAGGGACATGGGTCCCCAAATTTGATCACATCTTTGGCTTACACTAGAGTCAGTAATCTTTTCATTTCTGAAGGACAACTCGCTACTAACACAAACAAGTGTTTCTCAACACCCTAATCAAAAGTGTTTCTTAACACTATCTTTGGACACATCTATGTTTCTCAACACACATTTGATATCGCAAATGTAAACAATATCTATCGATAGCAATCAAAAACAAAGCACTCACAAGCACAACGATGTTTCTCAACACCCCTATACATGAACACATCCAAAAACTTTGAAACATGTTAAGATATGATTGAATTTCTATTTGTATGTTTCTTTTTCTCATTGATTTTGTTTGTCTTTTCTGTGTCTACTACTTGTTGGTGTGGCTCCGATGATCTACCAACATCAAATAACTAGGGTGAATGTGATAAGAGCTCCTGCATTAAGGTGGAAAGGCCTCACATCCCTTGATCCTACCTATTTGTACACCAAGGTGAGGTTGGAACTCTCTCCTTGACTTTTATTTCTTTGTTTGTTTATGCATGATCGCACTCATGGTTATCTTAGCTTTGAATGTCTCGATACTGGTGTACTCTTACAATGTGAACTAGAAATGACATTCAGGTCATCTCGGCTTTTGTGCCTTGATGCTTACATTAGTTTCCCATATCTAATCAGATGAAAGTCATATTCATATTCTTTATCATACATCGTGATGACCTACATGAGATTTTAGTACCATATACATTGCATTTACATATCTTCATTCATAAGTGCATTAAGATAAATCATCTACATACATACATATCTACATCTACATATACATGTGCATCCCATACATATTCATAAAATCAAAACATATACATGTGCATTTCATACATAACATTTTCATACAATCTAATCATATAAGCATCTAAACATATAGGAAACATCTCATGAAATAAAACATAACACATGCAATGATACCAAAAGATGAGCTCATATATATATATATATATATATATATATCTCAAAGTGTTAATACAATACAAAATGGGTGCTACTCGAGCACAGTCTATCTCAGAAATGGCGATACAATACAAAGATGCCAACGCATCAGATACATCATGTGATATAAATCTATCAAAATATATTAAACTGTAGCTTTGGCCCTCTCCCTCATCCTCTAGAGGAGGTGGGGGAGGAGGCATATCTAGAGGAGGAGGCATATCTGGAGGAGGTGGTGCCTGTGCACCCTCTAAAGCTCTAGCACACACAAAAAATCTAGGTACCTGCTCAGCCTCACTAGGCACCACCCCCACATATGTGGCATAATAGTAAGCCACTTAGGAGGACTGATGACATGTCTGCTATCATGATCTCTCCTACCACTCCTAAGATCTCGCTAACTTCTCTCAAACATCTTACAGCTGTCGGTCTCTGTTCGTGAGATAGGAATCTTGCACTGCCACCTATATCTGCAACTTTGCAATCTGTCGCTGCATATAGCAAACTCTCTCCCTGGATCTCCATAAGGAATCCTACACCTAAGTAAATGGATCCCCTAGCACATGATCCTATGTAGGCTGATTCTTCTTCTCCTGCTGCATTGAATCATCCTTTTATACCTCCTCATGCTCCTGCTCCTGCTGCTCAGCTAACTGCGCAACCGTCCTCCATTGAGTATGTCTCTCCTGTCTTCCACTGTTGCCAGTACTGGGATCAATCCTCATTTTTTGAGCAAGGATAGGAACCTATGTGGTACATGGCTAAGGGCCCTGTTATGGTCCATGTTGTGGAGGTGGTTTTGGTCTCTTTTGTGGAGGTGGCAGTGGTTCTTGTGGATGTAATACCTGTGCAGGTGCTCCCATACCTACTGGATCTATAAACTGAGGGAATGGATGACTGGAAAAATACTCCTGGTATGTTGTTGTCATGCCTCCATCTACCACCCTACCCAAGTAATCCCAACATGTCATTACTACTAACTGTGTGTCTATCATGCTGCGACCTTGATCCAGCCACACTAACCATCCCTTCCACTCCTCATCAGCAAATCGGGCACATGAACAGTACTCCTGGGAGATGTCATGTGGACGGATGAACTGTCGCCACACCTGTGTCAATGGGAATCTCTCTATCACGGCTATAGAATGACTGATCAGTGGTCATGAACAAAACATGTAACCGAGCTAGTCCCTAGCATTGTCCCATGCCTCGGTAGTCCTCCATGGTCGCCATACTACAGCTACCAAATCATCTAACTACACCTGCCACTGCTCTATCTTACCCAGTGCGAGCTGGGTAATCAGGCCCCTGTACCTGTATATATAAGGCTCAAGTGGCTGCCTCATATCATCGCAAATGGGTCAGGTGCTAGGAAGGTTCTCCCATGCCCACACCTATAATACAAACACACCTGCTGCCATACTCTTTGCCTCTCTGTAGGTGATCTTGTGCATCTCTTGGTACATGTGCACTAGCATACACTGACCCCATCTATAATGTACTAGTGCCACTAGCATCTGACACCACCTACACTCAAAACCATATTGGCCATGATTTGGCATCAGATAACATCTAAGGAATGCTACCAAAACCACAGCCAATCGGTGCCCGAGCTCGTAATCTCTGATCAACTCCTCCCTTGGGATGGCTCTACCCATGAAAAGCTCATCCTGTAAAATCTCTCACAGCGCTGTTGTACTTGGCCGCGGCTGCACATCATACTCTACCCAAGGACCATGGAAGGGGATCTTCAATATCCTATAAATGTCCTCCGGGGTCACTGTGAGCTCGCCCTATGGAAGATGGAAAGTGTTTGTCTCCAAATGGAAATGCTGCACCAGTGCTCCAAGTAGTCTGTGATTAGCTTGAATATCAGGTATCTCATAGAGGTGTGAGAATCCTAGTGCATCTATGTGCGCAATCTTGGCATCATCTAACTACCCAATTAGCCCACCGATGGCTAGATGGTGTGATCTAAAGGCACTTTTGGGAAATCAACCTTCAAGACATTCAACCAACAGCACATGGTCAGTACTCAGCTTATGATTCAAGATAATCAAAGAAAAACTAAGAAATAAAGCTAAGAAGACATCGTAAACAAGGTTACAAAGCTAACGCAAATGCTACTTGATGGAAAAAAAGACTCGTTCTAGCTTCAAACTTCTATTCTCTCTCCATGCAAAGAAGCAACCTTTCGCACGAAGAAGTTCATCGCCGCGCGTGCAGCTTCAAGCTCGCACAAAGTTTTGCATAGACTGGCGTGAGAAAACCCCCTTTCCAATGGTTTCTCACATGAGATGTGGGTACCCTCCCGCGCAAGGATACCTAGCGACACTTGCGAGGAACTTTTTTTGATAGTTTGTTGCACGAGCTTTCCCCCAGGCTCGTGCGGAGAACCTAGTTCTTCGCACGAGAACCTGCGAGCTGATTTCTAAAAACATGAAAAACAATGAAAAATTCAATGAAGAGTAGTAAAATTTGAATTGACAAGGAGGTATTTGACCGCTGATCAGTGGTCCATACATTGATGGCTGATTATGACGCCTAGATCGCTCAAATTGGTGAGTACCCACAGGGACCACCATTTTTGCTCAGAGCTCTTTTCTCTCCAAAAGTCAACAGATGCAAATGATTTGAAAAAGACACTTTTGGTCCATATATAGGTTTTGACCTAATTTTCAAAAGTGGTCTATTTTGCATGAAAATTTCACCCTTGGCTAAATCGACCGCTCAGAATCTATTTTCGGGATCAAAATCAAAATCTGACACTCTTATATAGCTCAAAATCACATTTTAAAATTTTTGGGACTGACGCGATCATATGCTTGTGCAGTTGACTTTTTGACATTGCTTTCTTGTCAAAATCATATCCAATCAACATTTTCTCAAATCATCAACAATTTTTCCTTGAAATTCAACTCTAGTCAACCCTTGTCAAACTTGGTCAACCAAACCTCAAAATCGTTCAAAATTACTTCTGAATCTTCTGGATTCTTCCATACTCTATTATGAGTTCTTCTTGACCTTTGATTCAACATCTATCTATAATTTCTCACTCTCAATCTGCATTATGATGTGTCATCTTTCCATTTTGATCCCAAGGGGTAGGATGATTACATCATTGAACTACTTCAAATCTATTTTAATCAATCTAATCTAATTCCAAAAGTCCTCGTTGCTAGGGGCATCTCATCACTTGGGGCATGTTCATTTTTTTTACTTCATATTCAAAACTGGATATTCCACAATCTCGAATCACTAGGGGCATCTTTGTTTCTTACATCTTGTCATATATTAGGTATTTGAGCAATCTAACTCAGATCCCTGAGGATCAAGCTTTGTTCTAGATATGGTTCTCAAAATCTCAGCTATTAGGTATCTGAGCAACCTAACTCGGATCCTTGGGGATCAAGCTTTTTTCTGGAGATGTTTCTCAAAATCTTGTCTATTAGGTATCTAAGCAATCTAACTCGTTTCCCTGAGGATCAAGCTTCATCCTATAGATGGTTCTCAAAATCTCATCTAGTAGGTATCTGGGTGATCTAACTCAGATCCCTAAGGATCAAACTTCATTCTAGAGATGGTTCTTGAAACCCCATTATTAGGTATCTGAGTTATCTAACTCAGATCCCTAAGGATCAAGCTCCTTTCTGGAGATGGTTCTCAAAATCTAACTTCTAGGTATTAGGGCAATCTAACCCAAATTCCTGAGAGTCAAGCTTCATTCTGAAGATGACCCTCAAAAACTTGACTTAACCAACATCTCAGCAATCTAACCTAGACTTTGGAGAGTTAAGCTCCGTTATGGAGATGGCTCTGAAACCATCATCAATGCTCAAAATCAATTTCAAACTATTCTTTGAATCAATGTGCTACTCACACATCAATTCAAAGAGGGGCAAAATGTAACACCCCAAAATTGGCATCTTGCAACCACAACCAAGTTTGTTGCATTTATCAATCATCTAAATCATCAAAGTCCTATTGTACTAGGCAATTCTGGGTTTTGGCTGACTCTACTTGACTTAAGTGTCAAATGTAGAAAATCCTAAATCTGCGTTAATCACATACTATATTTATTTCCTAATTGGCTAAATAAACCCTATGATCGAATTAATTTAATTACAAAGTCCTAGCACTTTAATTAAATTAAATTCACCCTTTTAGCTAAAATACATAAAAAGGAATTAAATAATATTTGATTATTAAATAAATATCCTCATTTCAATAATTGAATCTAATTATTCAAATAATTGATAAAGTGCATTTATGAGGTCATATTTCATTTATTTAATCAAATAGGCTCTCCAAAATCCTCGCTTCAATTCAGAAATGGAAACTTTGAGTTAACTGTGATTTAAAAGTGCAACAAATCAGTTAACTGTTTCATTCTCTCAAAAAGACAATAGTTGATTGTTTCTCTCAAAGGAAACTTGCTATTCTGAACTAGATTTCAAAATGTTATCTATTTCTCTCAAAGGAAACTTTCCATTCTGAACTGGACTCTCAAATTATCAAAGAACTCTCTTATTTCTCATTCAAAAAAGGAGAATGCATTATTGAAGCATCGAATCGCTGTTGCATTTTTAATTCAATATTTGTGTGTTCAAGTTTTCATTGTTATCATCATTATTGCAATAGATTAATAACATTCTAGATTAATCATGCATACATTAGTTTATTTCTAGCATTCTTAGTTTAATATCATATTCATTTCTAGCTTAATATCTCATGTTCATTTCTAGACTAAGCTTAATCTCATTTATAGACTAATATTGCATCTACATTTCTAGAATAAATCCTTCATTCTTAGATTGGTCTTGGTTGTTGGGTTCTTGAATCTGAGAGTTTACTCAAAACCCCATTTAGATAGGAGGAAACAGGTCGACTCATCCAAGCATGCAGGATGAATAACTCTATATTCATTCTTGTGTGTGACTGATGAACAATGTCTATGTTGAAGTGTATGGCTAAGTTAGAGGCCCATATTTAGTGTATACAAGGGAAAGTAGAAGCTCTAAATAAGAAATTGGAAGAGGCCCCTAAAGCTCTTCCCTTTCCATCCAAAGAAGTTGCATATGTTCAGACTAATGACACTAAAGACCTTCCACACAGAACAAAACATGAGGAAAAGGACAAGAATTATGTAGCTCTAGTTGCATTGTTAAATATCTTGCATCATAGGATAGATATCCTAAAAGGAAAGGTGGACCTAGTGCACAAGGCATACAATAGACTTCCTAACTTAGAAACAGAGGTGAAGGGCCAAATAGAAATTTTGGACTCATTGTTTAGTACATGGTCAAGTAGGAGAGTCCTTTTTGAAAGACTAGAGGCATTAAAGCCACACAGGATAGATCTTCCAGAGGTAGTATGCCAATTTGGGGAAATGATTAAGCATATTAGTACATCATTGTCCTTCTTCAAGGGAAAAACCAATCAAATTCAGGCAAGGGTCAACATGTTTGGTCCTAATTTTAGTAGGTTCATCCCTCCTACCAGAGTGGAAAATGATGAGATAAATTCTATTGAAGAATGGAGGAAAGAATTTGATACTCTGCTGCCTAAGAAAGAGGCATTTATGAAAGATGATAGTGTCCTAGACATGGATATGTTCAATAAAGCCTTGGATGAAGCTTTCAAAGAAGAAACAGACTTTGTAAAGTTTGTTGTAGATGTCAAGGCTATCACTGATGCCTGGTGGGAAAGGTAGATGAAGTAGTTTTAGAACTTATAACATTTTAATTGGCCTTCAGAGGATGAAGTTACACTTTGGGATAATATCACCAAGCCAAAGAAAAAGAAACCAGCAACAATTGACTTGGACGTGATAGATGAAGAGTACAATGGAACTTGGCACCTGATCAATGAGCACAGGGAGGGTAATCATCATCAAGACTAGTGTAAGTTATCTTGTATTGGCGTTCGCTAGGTCTTGTAACAACCTCAAGGGATTACCCATAATATCTATGGACAAAGGTTCCAACTGCAAAGGATTTGGAATGATTTCAAATCAGCTACTCAAGTGTTTCTCTTCCATTGACTAAAAATGTAACTAATTTTTGTATTTTAGCACATTTAGGTTTTTCCTAGCCATCTAAATCTTTTTTCACCCTTTCTCTTTAAGGAATCCAATATGGCTAGTGCTTACTATAAATAGAAAGTTGTAACATATTGTAAAGGATGGTGAATTCACAACTGTGAGGCAGATTCTTGAATTTTGTCTGAGTTTTAAGCTTTTTTTCTTTCTGAATGTATTGAGCGCAAATATTTTAATAAAATACAAATGGAAGTTCATGTTTCACATCTATGATGTCTTCTTGTATTTGTGTTAATGTTATTGTGTGTTTAATCTGTAAGGCATTTTAAATATATTGGTTACAAGGTAACTGTGAGATTATTTGTGAGTTTCTTTCAAGGAAGGAGTAAATCTTATAAGTAGTTTCAGTTGGCTAAATATTAGTGTAAGAATTTGATGCATGGGTGTGGAAATGAGAAGGTGGTTTGTAAGGCATTTCACCTGAGTTTCATGTGTGTTTCCATTAAGCGGTTTCTGTGAATGTATGTTTCAATTGACTCTTTGCCCTAGATTAGGCACTGGTCTAGATTGTGATTAGTAGTTATCATCATCAAACTTAAATCTAAACAATCCTTTATATTTTTTTTATTAAGAACATAGATGTTTATCAATTGTATTGAAGAATACAATGCATTTTATTAATTCCTTGGAGAGAGAATCATTAGGTCATCCTGCCTGAGTCTAGAACTCAAAAACAAGAAGGATGAGAATCCTTATTTCACTAGTATTTTCCCTTGTCAAGTTCATGGTCTGGCTTGTTAAGCTCTACATAAGATTGGTTCTACTCATTTGTAGAATATTTTATCAGTTGTTGCAGTAAAAGATAGGGAAAAATTAGTGTAAACCCTTGATCCACTGTTAAATTTACTAAGAAGCAGTAAACTGTGAAAGGTACACCTTCCTGAGTCTGTGGAGCTCAAAGAGTAGGAGGATTAAATCCTTGCTAATTATACTTTTACTTGTATGAATCAAAAGATGGGAATCTAAGAGTCAAGCATAATTTCTATATTGAGATTCTACAAGAAAAAGCTCTAACAAAATGGCAACTCTACTGGGGAAAAATGGGTGTTAGTAATAGGATTTGCAAAAGTTCATAGAGACTAATTATCTATTTTTCCATTTCTTTATCAGTTAAAATAAATTCTTTCCCATACTTGTTGTGGGTGGTGACTCTATACTTTGTGCATTATAGTATTTTCATATTGAAAAATTGAAAATTCTTATCTAATTTTAAAATGATTCAGAAAAGAAATACCAGATCTTACTATAGAGCCAATCCATAAAAATATATAGGAGAAGAGCTCAATACACCTGGAAGGAGACATTGGTCTAAAAGAGGTGGGTCAAACCATAATTCCCCCAACACTTCAAAAGGGAGAATGGAAACCCCTATCCCTGAGAGAATCGAATCCTCATCTGAAAGTGTTGAGAATTCAAGGCTAGTAGGTCCTTTTAGAGATGACATATATTTTGATCCCTTCAGAGATGAATAGATGACAGATGCAGGCTTCTTCCCTGCACAAGAAACTCTAGATCAACCAGGAGAAATGTCTGATACTAAGACAACATATTATGATTCATATAAATTGTGTGAGGAGGTTCTATCCTTTAGAAGAAAGAAGTGTGAGAAAGAATCAAAGATAGAAAATGCAAGAAAGAGGCATGAATAGGAAATGTATGATTTTTTAACTAAGAGAGAATAACTCTTGCTAGAGACAAGGAGAAATGAGCTTAAGGCTAAAAGTCTAAATGAGGAGGTTGAGGGTCTAGACAAATATTTTTTTGGTGACCTTGAGGCCTTAAGGAAACAATTTGCAAATAATAGATCAAACTCTAACAAAGATGATTTTGAAGGAGAAGGACCTTCCATGAGGCAGTTGCACCCACACAAAATTGAGCAAAATGCAAAGCTCAAGAAAAGTGATAAGGATGTCTCTGATAAAGGTAAGAAAAAATAATTTGGCATTAGTATAAATGAGCCTAAGCAAAGTAGAGTTACCCCTATAGGAATGTCTCAAGTTGACATAGAACTTGAACATGATAGAAAAGCTAAAGAAGATCTAGCCAAGCAGCTAGAAAAGATGGAATTAGAGGCTGCTGCAGCTGACATGAAGATGAGGATAGATTTCTTGCATGCTACTACAAATACTATTGCAACTATTTCAATGCCTGTCACTACTGGAACACTACAACATAATCCACTGGGGAGTGCTGGTCTAAGTGTTCAACCTTTTGGTAAAAAATAAAGTGCTCAATTCTCTAGTCTAAAGCAAGGGGCCCCTCAGTCTACTCAAAATCAAGGAGGTATGAGAAGCCCAAGTGGAAACAATACTTTGGGAAATTTCCAAAGAAGACATGTCCATTTGGACAGATACTGACCTCTTTTCTTTGATGGCATCCCTGGTCATCCAAACATGATCTCTAATGAGGTAAGAGACCAAATCCCTAGGTTCATAGGAAATAATGTCATAACCTATTAAGATAATTTAAAAGATGACACATAATATTACTGATTTTGAAATAGAACATGAAGATGTTATTATGAAGCTTTTTATTTAGTCCTTGATAGAAGATGTTAGCGATTGGTTTAGGAATTTGCCTAATGATAGCATAGCATCTTGGGATGAATTGGTTAGATCTTTTAGGGAACAATACAGAGAACATGTTAACTATGGTTACATGTTAAATTAATTTAATAACATTAAGAAATTCTCTAATGAAAGTATGTTAGATTTCAACAATAGGTTCTAGAAGGCTATGAACAAGTTATTCCAACTATTGAGGTTAGATGAGAAAGTATGTCTAGCTACTTACTTTAATGCTAATGATGGGAATATGTCCTATTTTCTTAGAGATAAGAACCCACGTACCCTAACAGAGGCTTACAAAATAGAAATAGATATTGAGAGTAATAGGAAAGGCTCATGGAAGATGGGGAAGAGAGGATGGTAAATTATGGAAGGATACAAAGGGTCAAACAACCAAGCACGTTAAGGAGGATGACATGGTTGATAAATTGATGAGTGCAGTAAAGGATCTTACTACTAAAATAGACAAAAATGACAAAGGTTTTCATGACAACAAGTAACAATATCAGAGGTATGATAAACAACCAAATTTGAGGGACATTCCATACAGAACAAATTAGAAAGATGGCAAGCCAATCCCTGAGAATCAAGAAAACCAGAAGATAAAAGAAACCCTTGATCCTCTGAAAAGAAACAACAAAAAATATGTGGAGAACACTCCTTGGTGTGCTTCTTTCAACATGCCTCACTCTTCTTACCAATGTGTTGTATCCCAAGCCCTAGCTAATCAAATGGGGGAGGGAAATGAATGGACAGGTCAAGAACAAGAAATCCCTGCTGTGAATATGTTCACTATAAGGAAACCTTATCCATGGTCTCCTAAAAAAGGTGAACCTGTTGAAGATGTAAACAACAGAAGAAATAAATACCTAGAATACCAGCCCCAATTGGTCTCTGATTCAAATGATAAGACTGGTATTGAATCACAAAGAACTATCAATGCAGTGGGTGATGACAAGGAGCATCCACATTTCAGATTACCAAGTGATAAAGAAAAAATATCCATGGCCATAGAAGCAATAAACTAGGCTAGGGGTGTATACAATCTGAGGAATAGAATAGTTGAGCCTGGTCAAGGAAAACTTGCCTCTATTTTTATTAAAGAGGTTTCCCACAAGTTGCTGCAGAATCTCATGACAAGGGTACTAAAGAAAAGAAAGTTGCAAACCAAGCAGAATATTCTTATGCCTAAAAGGAGAAGGAAGAAGAAAAAGTAGAAGAACAAATGGTTATTGATAAGGCCAAGAGAGGTAAAATGATAAATGATTTATCTTCTGAAATACCTATGTTTGACATGAAACATACTCTTAATCAAATGAAATTTTTAGTCCCACTAATGGAGATGTTGAAGATAAAAGAGCACAAAGAAGCTACACTTCCTCTTTTAAAATGGGTAGAAGATGTCCCTATGTCAAACTAGGAAGAAGTGTCCTTGACCTTGAAGGATGATAAAAGAGATATTCCATCTGTGAATGAAAAGGAGAAACAAGTGAAAAGCCTAGAAAAAAATCAAGGAACTATCTAATATCTACATGTTAGAATGAATTTAGAATAACTGAGAGGGGGGCTGAATCAATTATTCTCAGGTCCAGATGTGCCCATATAAAACTTTATACCACTTCAACAACTCAGATCTGCTCGGCAACAATAAACAACAAAAGTGTGTAGTTTAATGTACTAATGAAATAAGCTTACAGAAACTTAACAATAAAAAACAACATAAACATTCACACATTTTGACACCATGATTTAACGTGGAAACCCAATATGGGAAAAAACACTAGTAACGTGCTACCAAAATTCCACTCTTCTGAAGTGAGCTTTGTTAGGAGCCAACCCTGTTAAAGGTTACAAAACACACTGTCAAATGTGACCTGGTTAAAGGATTTAATCACCTTGTCAGGAGTGGCCTTGTTAGAGGACTTAGAACATTTCAATCTGAATGTCACATTGTTCAAAGGATTTATACACTGACTATTAGGTCAACCTAGTTAAAGGATTTGAACTGATACAGTGGTTACAAAGTAATCAGCAGGTGTGATCTGATACATACAACTTACTTTGCAAATCTAGATCCAATTTTAGCTCTAATGCTAATTCACTAAGTGGCCTCCATTTTCACCTCAAACTTCAGATATGTTTGGAAATCTGTCAAGCAATCTCTCTCTGCTTCTCTGCTCAGCCTTCTTTGCTAGGTTTTGCCAATCAGTCAATTACCCATAGAATACTATTGCATAAAAATTCTCCTTACACTTGGATACCATGACAATAACCTCTATAGGTTATATTATACCTCTTCATCTAGGTCAGATAGATCTTTTTCTGCTTAATCAAGATCGTAGATATTAGGTTAGGTCAGATCCAATGGATCCTTCTATCATTACATTTTATTTACTTCTCCAATACAATCATTAATTAAACATTGAATCCATGCGCTAATAATGGTTTCCCATGCATTAAATGAGTGTGGACCAATCTTGATTAACAATACATATCCCAATAAAATCAACTATGTCGGCCAGAGATCTCAAATCTCATCAATTACTAAAGTACTATTGCTTAGCTTTCTCTGTCTCCCTCAGCATTTCACTGGCACTCGACATCATCTTTGCTTTGCTCGGCATCACCTTTCACTTTTCTCAGCATCAAATTTTCCTTGCTTGACATCGACCTTCTAGTGAACTTTCAGTGAAAGATAAACAACATATCACTTTGCCAAAGTGCCAAATGATCAAGTACCCTGGTGTATACTTATAACACAACCTTTTCTTCAGTCTTCTTGTTATCCTATTCTTCAAATATTCATCAATCAATAGATATGGTACTCAAACATATAGCCATAGTCTCACCAGTTAAGGTTTGACATCAATGACAAAATAAAAATTATGTACATTGTAGCAATCTTTCCAACAATCTCCCTCTTTGGCATTGATGGCAACACTAAACTGTAAAAAAATAATTTCCAACCAAAGTTACCATACAATCCAAAAAGTGTGTGTGTTCCTTGACATGAACAAATCTTCATTAATGTCTTTAGCTTCATTCTGACTCCCTCTGTGTCTATAATCACACTGAAATTTTTTCTATTGCTTGTTCAGCTCCCTCTTTCAGTAATATCTCCCTCATATCTGTTGTTTTTATCAATAATTTGTTTTAGCAATAATCTCCCTCTTTGACAACAATGCCAAAGATGTTGACATCTTTATTATGCAGATTCATCTTGTTCTAATCTTTGTATCATTTTTTTCCTGTCATCTTTTTTTATGACTAATCTTCTTTTTTGTTCTTGTCTTCCACTTCATAGTTTTTAGGCAGCATCCTAAAAATATGACTTACTACGCATCAATGTGTCAAGTATTCTAATTAAAACATTTGATGCAAAAGTAGCATTCAGAACTATTTAGCCTCTTCTAGGGGAATCACCCCCAATTTACCTCTTAGATACTCATGAGCATCCTTGGGTAATACTTTTGTAAATATGTCTGCCAACTATTCCTTAGTATGTACATATTCCAGTCTCACTTCCTTGTCTTGAACTAGCTCCCTCAAGTAATGATACTTGATAGCTATATGCTTTTTCTTAGAGTGCATTATAGGATTTTTAGAAATATTAATGGCACTCGTGTTATCAAAATATATGACAATTGGTTATGTGATCTCCTCCTTCATACCTTTCAGTAGTATCTTCAACCACACAATGTTTGAACAATTAACTATTGTTGCCACATACTCGGATTCAGCTGTAGATTGTGAGGTGCATTTCTATTTCTTGCTTGTCCAGGAAACTAATCTTTTCCCCAAAAGAAATGCTCCTCCTGTGGTGCTTTTTTTATCATCCACATTACTAGCCCAGTTAGAGTTAGTATAGACTCTGAGTTCAAACTTGTCCTTCCTTTTGTAATATAGGCCATAATCTTTTGTACCTTTCAAATATCTCAAAATTCTTTTTACTACCATTATATGTGTCTCTTTTGGATTAGAAAAAAATATAGAAACAATTCCAACTACTAATGCAATATCAAGTCTACTATGTACAACATATTGCAGCTTACCAATCATTGATATGTACAGTGTTTGATTTACCTCTTTTGTATCATCATTCTTTGTCAACTTCTATCCAGTAGCCATGGGTGTACTCACTGGTTTTTGAATCTTCCATACCAAAAAATTTCAATATCTCCTTGACATAATTTGATTGAGTAATATAGATACCATTCTTCATTTGATGTATTTGTAAACCAACAAAGAATTTTATCTCACCAAACATAGACATTTCAAATTTAGTATCTCTTTTGCAAATGCTTTGCATATCATAGCTTTTCCACTAAATATGATGTCATCAACAAAAAATTTAGCCAATAAAATTCCTTTACCTTGCTCTGTTTTAAAATACAGACTGTTGTTGTCATTTGTTCTTGCAAATCCAATCTTTATCAGATAATTGTACAATCTTTCATACCATGCTATGGGTGCTTGTTTCAGTCCATATAATGCCTTGTGCAATCTGCAAACCATGTTCCTCTTGCTTGGGTCAACAAATCCATCAGCTTGTTCAATATATACTTCCTCTTCTAATATCCCATTTAGAAATGTTGACTTCACAACCATTTGATAAACATTAAATCCTTTGTAGGTTGCATATGCAAGTAGAGTTCTTACACCTTCCAATCTTACAACTGGGGTGAATGTCTCTCCATATTCAATTCCTTCCTCTTGTGCATAACCTTTTCATACCAGTCTTTCTTTTGTTGGTTGATATCAGTTTTTGGTACTAATAATGTTGTTGATACTCATGTTTTTTCACTGATGTCAACATATATTTTTGTGAAAGAAGACAGACTAGTTACTTGAATGGAAGGCATGTACAGACACTATACAGATGAACCAGAATGAGAGAAGTTGGATTTAAGTAGAAGACTAAGTTTTGACCTTACATCTAAGGCCACTTGACTTTATGTTTCATATCATGGATGTTACAGCTATTTTAGTAAAGACTACTTTTTTGGACTGTGACTGTGATTCTGGATAGAGAAAGTCTCTATGTTTTAGGCATATCTTGCTGAGGAAGATGTTTTAGAATTTGTGAGCTTACTAATGAAGAGCTAACATATGATGGTGAAATGGGTTGAGTTTGATTCTATTTGGGTACTGATGATGTCATCTGTGGCGTGTGTTCTGGAGAAGACTTATTTCCTAGCCGACTTCATACTTGTAATGTGTGGAAATTAATTCTGAGCATGGATTGCGGATTTGGAAGTATTTGTAATGAATTGTAAATATTGTATACTTGTTATAGGTATCGTGCATATCTTACCAAGGACTTATGTAATTATTTGTATGATGGGAAGCCTTAATTGGCCGACCTAGTTAATTGTGTATTAGGAAAGCTTAACTAGCCGACCTAATGGGTTATTGTAAGAGGGTATATATGAGTGATCTTTTCATTTGTGAAAAGTGTGGTAGAGAAAGAAAAGAGAAGAGATTTGTGAAGCTTTAAAGCTAGACTACTGGATAGAGAGAAGAGTTGGTACTTCATTGGAACTGACCAAGAAAATACAGTTGCTATCAGACAGTTCATTGGATTGTGTATTTGTTGTATACACTTGATGCAGATTGTGAATCCTTGAGGGTGGCTTTAACCTTCTTTGGGAATTGAGCCTTGGCAGTGAGCCTACTACTTTCATTAACTCCTAATAAGGTTTGTCTCCTAATAGGGACTGTGTACTATAATGTAATAACAAGCTCCTAATAGGGATAATATCTTTTAATAGGGATACTATACTCTCAGTACATTATTTTGTGGGTGTTAATTCCCACCGGGGTTTTACCTTTAATAGGGTTTCCTCAACAAAAAATAATGTGTTATGGTGTTGGAAATTACTGTGTTATTTACTTTTGATGTTATGGTTCATAAAGTTTAAATTTTAATAATCTATTGCACAACTGATTCACACACCCCCCCCCCTCTCAGTTGTCTTGTGGAGACTATTATTTCTAACAATTGGTATCAGAGATACTAGTCCTCAGAGAGAAAGTTTAACAACTTGAGGTGATCCTAAAGATGACTTACTATAGGAAGGATAGTTTGAAGTTTGATCCTAAAAAATTTGACAGTTGGCAGAACAAGATGAGAACACATTTGCTATGTTTGGGAATTGAGTACTGGATGATCACAAAGAAGAATGTAGTAATAGAAAAAGAAGATGAGCTGGACAAGGCTACTGAATATGAAAAGAAACAATTTTTCTACAATATGGTTGCAAGGGAATCTCTGATCAGTGCCCTATCTGAAGGAGAATTCATTTAAGTGAAGGACTTGGACTCTGCACATGACATCTGGACAAGGCTGGAAGCATTTTATGTTGGAGACAAATTTACAAAACAAGCGAAGTTGTAGAACTAGAAAACAAAGATGGAATCACTAAAGATGAGAGAAGATGAGAATGTCAGAGCATATGCACAGAGAATTACTGAGGTAGTTACTGGTATTAGAAACTCTAGAGGTACTTACAGTGAATAAAAATTAATTGCAAAGATTCTCAGATCTTTGACACCTGCATATAGAACCAAAGTACAGGCTATAGAGGAGATCATACCTTTGACACCGAACTTCACCAGAGAGATGTTGATTGGAAATCTTGCTACATTTGAGGCCACAGAATTGGGAGACACCTTACCTAGGTTAGAGTCAGCATTCAAGGCAATTGTGCACAAGGAACAAGAAGACCTTATCTGGAAATGAAAGCAGTAGTGATCTAAGAGAAGAACTTGGAGCTTATGTTGATGAATGGGAACAGATACAGGAAGAAGAAAGAAAGCTAGATGAAGTTGTGGCACTGATTGCTAGAAGAGAAAAGAGAGGTAAGGGTAAATTTGAAGGAAAATTACCTTTGAAATATTTTTCATGTAATAAGATTGGTCATTTTGCATATAGATGTCCTACAAGAATCCCAAAGCACAAACCTAAGTTTTTCAAGTCTAAGTTCTCAAAAGATAAGGAATGTTATTATGCTAGTGAGGGAATATTTGATGATGAGGATGATAAATTTGATGAGATTGGATTCCTTGCTATTAAAGATGATGCACCTATGCATGAGGAAAAATTCCTAGTATCTCAAGTTGAAAATAAATCTGAATGGGTTATAGACAGTGGATGTTCACACCATATGACTGGAGATAGGAATAAGTTTGTGAGTTTGAATAAACATGATGGTGGTGTTGTCAAATTTGGTGACATTATTCCTAAACTTATTATTGGAGTTGGATCTATTTCTTTGGATGGAAAGACTAACACTGACAATGTATTATGTGTTGATGGACTTAAACATAACTTGTTGAGTGTTAGACAGCTAGTGGACAAGGGTTATCAGCTGAATTTCATTAATGGGAAATGTTCTATCAAGAGTAAGATAGGAGACTTGATAGAATTTGGTTCTAAATCCAAAGGTAATGTATTTGAACTTAACACATCTGAAGCTACTTGTTTTATTGCTAAAGTTGATGACACTTGGATATGGCACAGAAGATTTTGTCATGTTAATTTTGATAACATTGTGAAGGCAAGTATGAAAAAAGTAGTAAGAGATCTACCTAGAATTGTGAATCCATCTAACACTATGTGTAGGGAATGTATCATGGGGAAACAAACTAGAAGCACTTTCAAGAGAAAGGCCTATTCTGCAAAAGGAAAGTTGGATCTGGTGCGTACAGATCTATGTCATCCTACAAGAACAAGATCATACTATGGTGAAATGTATTTTATACTTTTTGTTGATGAATTTTATAGAATGATGTGGGTTACATATTTGAGAGAGAAGTCACAGGCATTTGACAAATTTAAGATATTCAAGGCAAAAGTTGAGAAAGAATCTGGTTTAAAGATGAAATTTTTGAGATTAGACAAAGGAGGAGAGTTTACTTCAGAACTATTCAATACATACTACGAAGACAATGGAATACACAGACATACTTCAGCCCCTAGAACTCCACAATAGAATGGGATAGCAGAGTGAAGAAATAGAACTATATTAGATGTTGCAAGGAATATGTTGCTGGAAGGAAATGTATCACATGTTCACTAGAGAGAAGTAGTTGGGACTGGTGTGTATACACTGAACAGAATTCAAATCAGAGAAGGTACAAGTAAGACTCCTTATGAATTATGGTTTGAGCATACACCTACTATGAAATACTTTAGAATATTTGGAAGTAAATGTTATATTAGAAGAGATGTTGAGATTGGAAAATTTGATGCTAGAAGTGATGAAGGAATCTTCTTGGTTATTCTACTAAAAGAAAAGCATACAAATGTTTTAATCTCAGATTAAGAAATTTGATTGAAAGCGCCAATGTGAAGATAGATGAAAAGTTCCAAATTTAGGAAAGAATGTATGACTGTGATTAAATTACAAAAACAAAAGAAGTTACTACAGAACCTGAAGAACCTTTGATGATTGAGAATGAACCTCTGATGGCTGAAAATGAAGCCGAAGATTAACAGATTGAAGATACTGAACCACAGAAGACACCAAGGTATGTTAAGAAGAACCATCCTGAAGATCAAATTATTGGTGATACAGGTAAAGGTATAATGACTAGATCTAAGGCTACAGAAGATATTTGTTTGATTTCTCAAGTTGAACCAAAGACTACTGATGAAGCATTTAGAGATGAATCTTGGACTAAAGCTATGGAAGAAGAACTTGAGAAGATTAAGAAGAACAATAGTTGGGAATTGGTTCAAAGACCTAAGAATAAAAATGTGATTGGCACTAAATGGGTTTTCAGAAACAAGATGAATGAGAAAGGTATAGTGGTAAGAAACAAAGCTAGATTGGTTTGTAAAGGCTACTCACAACAACAAGGTATAGACTATGAGGAGACATTTTCTCATGTTGCTAGATTGGAGCTGTGAGACTATTTCTTGCTTATGCTGCACATAAATACTTTAAAGTGCATCAGATGGATGTGAAGTCAGCATTCCCAATTGGTGATCTAGAGGAAGAGGTATACATTGAGAAACTGGATGGTTTTTCTTTGATAGATGATGAAAACATGGTTTGCAGATTAAAGAAGGCATTGTATGGACTGAAACAAGCACCAAGGGCATGGTATGCAAGACTGGACAAATATCTACTTTTTCTTGGTTTCAAAAAAGGTAATGCAGATAGTAATTTGTATTTAAGAACTGATGAAGATGGAATCTTGATTACAGAAGTTTTTGTTGATGATATCATTTTTGGAGGTAATGACAAAATGAGTAAGAAATTTGCTAAAGAAATGGAGAATGAGTTTGAAATGTCTATGATTGGTGAGATGAAATATTTTCTTGGTTTGCAAATTAATCAGAGCAAGAATGGCATTTTTATATTTCAGACCAAGTATCTTAAGGAAATGTTGAAAAAGTTTGGAATGGAATATTGTAAACCTGTTGGAACACCTATGGTGACTGGAAAAAAACTAGCTAGTGATGATGAGACTCAGAGTGTTGTTCAGACTAAGTATAGATCAATGATTGGAGGTCTACAATATTTAAAACATACCAGACTAGATATTACCAATGCAGTTGGAATTGTGGCTAGATATCAAGTAGATCCTAAAGAAACACATCTTGCTGCTGTGAAAAGAATCTTCAGATATTTCAAAGGAACTGTGGAATATGGATTGTGGTATGAAAAATCTGATGATTTTACTTTGCAGGATTTTACTGATGCAGATTGGGTAGGTAATGTGGATGAAAGAAAGAGCACAAGTGGTGGTGCATTTTTCCTTGGGAAGAGATTGGTTTCCTGGTTAATCAAGAAGTAGAACTGTATTTCTCAATCTACTACTGAATCAGAATATGTAGCTGCTGCAATAAATTGCACACAAGTTGTTTGGATGAAACAAATGCTGGAAGATATTGGAAAAATTTTCAAGGAGCCAGTGGTTATTCATTGTGATAATACAAGTACAGTAAACATATCAAAGAATCCTATAATACACTCAAAGACTAAACATATTTCTATCAAGTATCATTTCTTGAGGGAGAAGGTAGCTGCTAAGGAGATTAAACTGGAGTACATTGTATGCACCCTAAAATGGTCGCCTAGACTTTGGGCCCCATTTCTCAATTTATCAAATCTCTGAATCAATATTTTCAAATATCAACAATATCAATTATATCAATTTCCTTGATCAAATCATAAT
>MU227184.1:2866571-2901845 GCA_018584345.1 Thuja plicata
TCCTGAAAAAATCCAAAAAAATGATATATTGTCAAAAATTCTAAAAATCAGAAAATGTCCTGAAAAAATGATCATCTTAGTGAAAACCTAGCAATAGGCGCTTTGATGTATCTCCAAAAAAATTATAGATTTCAAAAATACAAAAAAAACAAAAAAAATTCAAAAAATTCAAAAAAATAGAAAAAGTGCCTTGGTGAAAACCTGGAAATAGGCGCCTTGGTAGCAAAAATTATAAAAAATTATAAAAAGTCCTGAAAAAAAAAAAATGAAAAAGTGAAAAATGAAAAAAGTTGTAATAAAATCCAAGTGGTGAAAACCTGGAAACGGGCGCTTCTTGAGGCCTTTGCACCCCTATTTTCTTAGCGCGTGTCTGCAACACTTAGCCTTTCTCCATCATGCCTTGTCCTTGTTGCCTTGGTCTGGAATTGGTCTTTGTCTTTGTCTAGGGGGCATACCTGCATTAGCTTCGGTCTGTCTCCTAACAGGGACTGTGTAATGTAATGTAATAACAAGCTCCTAATAGGGCTAATATCTTTTAAAATGGATACTATACTCTCAATACATTATTTTGTGGGTGTTAATTCCCACCGGGGTTTTACCTTTAACAGGGTTTCCTTGACAACAAACATTGTGTTATGGTGTTGGCAATTACTGTGTTATTTACTTTTGATGTTATGGTTCATAAAGTTTAAATTTTAATAATCTATTGCACAACTGATTCACCCCCCCTCTCAGTTGTCTTGTGGACTGTTATTCCTCACAGATTTATTCCTTGTTACCTCTCCATGTTCATTCAGCTTGTTTCTTAATACCCACTTTGTACCAATTACATTTTTGTTGTTAGGCCTTGGTACTAGTGTCCATGTCTTGTTCTTTTCTATCTGGTCTATCTCTTATTTGATCCCTTCTAATTCCTAAAATGATAAGGAGAGGGCTCCCTATAAAGGAAAGTGTGGAGAGAAAATGCATCCTCAAGAGCAATGTGGGATAAATCCCTAAAAAGGCAAGTAAGAGGAAAAATCCCACCACTTAGGAATATGTGTGGAGAAAAAGGAGTTTTATTTATTTTTTAATTTGATATATTTCCTTTTTTTCATCAAAAAAAGAGCTTTAAGTGGGGATTTTATTTATTTAAAAGATGAATTTTATTTTAATTAAATAAGATAAGATTATTTAATTAAAAGAGGGATATTAATTAAATAAGATAAAAACATTTAATTAAAAAGGGATATTTTAATTAAATAAGATTATTTCATTTAAGAGTTATTTTCTTTTATTTAAATAAGATTATTTCATTTAATAAAAAAAGATGTTTTCTTTTAATTAAATAAGATTATTGATGAAATGATCAAACCTTAGGAAATATTGAAATAATTTAATTAATTATGATTTGATCAAGGAAATTGATTTAATTGAAAATGTTGCAAAGCATTGTTTCAGGAATTTGATAAATTGATGAATTGATAAATGGGGCCCATAGTCTAGGCGACCATTTTAGGGTGTATACACTAGTGTCCATGTCTTGTTCTTTTCTATCTGGTCTATCTCTTCATTCATGGCTTGAATCCAGTCTTCATTGTAGAAAGCATCGTTTACTATTTTAGGCTCAAAATCACATAGCAAACATGTGTCTTCTCTTAATTTGCTTCTTGTCATAACTGCAGAATCCTTTGCTCCTATGATTTGATTAGGTTTATGGTGCCTTCTCGTGTATTTTTCCAAAAGAGTCTCTTTCTCAGCTTCAGTTTGATCATTCATGTTCAGTTCAGGTTGAAACTGTGACACAGCATCTCCATCAGATACGTCGGTAGTCACCTCTTGTTGCCCAACAATTTCGTTCTGTGTCTCGGCAGGTGCGGACTGTTGCTCATTAACTTCATTTTTAGTTTCGTTAGAATCCTCCTCTTTAGGATAAGTGAATGATCTGTAACTTTCAGGCTTAATCATGCTTTCAGCGTCATTTCTCTCTACATATTCATCAATTCTAACATTTGCACTTTCCACAATTTTGTTAGTGTTAGAATTCAAGCACTTGTATGCTTTACTCTTAGTAGAATATCCAAGAAATATGCCTTCTTCTCCTTAAGCATCAAGTTTACCATTTCTATTATCCTTCAGTATAAAACATTTACTCCCAAAGACTTTAAAATAACTTACAGTAGGTGCATACCCATACCATAGTTCATAAGGTGCAGCATTTGTACCTTTCTTGATTTGTACTCTGTTCAAGGTATAAACTATTGTACTTACAGCTTCTCTCCAATATTTTTGTACAACATTTTTCTCCATCATTAATGTTCTGGCACAATCCATGATAGATCGATTTCTTCTTTCATCTATACCATTCTGTGGTGGTGTCCTAGGTGCAGACATCTATCTTTTTATCCCTTGTCATTACAGAACCTATTAAACTCATTAGAAATGAACTCACCTCCTCTGTCAAATCTTAGACATTTCAAACTCTTACTTGTTTCCTTTTCAACTTTTTCCAAGTACCACTTAAATAACTAAAATGCATCAAATTTTGTTGATGGGACTTTGTGACTAGGTTTGCCAACAGAGGCAAGTTGTCACTGGGTACCGGGGTACCGGCCAACTTCACCTATAAAGGTTATCCAGGGAAGTGAGATTCCCCGGGCCTCCAAGCACATGAGAGTTAGGTCTTGATAGTGCAGGGCTCTATTGGGAGATGTGACTATTTTTGTTTGAGGGGGATAGCTGGTTATCTTCAACTCATCTTCTCTAGGGATTCAAGTGAGTGGGGTTTCCTACAAGCGTGCAATCATTTCACAAATAAACTTCAAAAGACACTGCAGAGTTAGAAGTATTTCATCTACCTATAGTTATACTAAACATTCAAAACATCAAAAATGATCTAACACACTACACTAAATATTGAATAAATATACAACCATCAGTTCATATTTTATCAGTAGCAAAGGAATGGAGCTTGTTCATCTACTTTAAGCATTAGATCAAAGGATATGAAGAACACAAAGCATAAAATACCATTAACCTAGAAGAGAGAACGCTAACAACATCATCGAGAAAAATCTTCCTTCTTCATTAACATCTTTTCCAGCAAGCACTGGTGTGTGATACAACGATAACTCCAAGGGATCATTTGACTACTGAAAGCTTAAAAATATTGAGCATTGAGCTCTGCAACTAAGAAATGAGAAAACCAAATTGCTATTAACTATGGATTGCAAAATCATAAATTTCACCGACTCTTGGAATGAGGTCAAACTTATTATTTATACACATCACTCGACCTAAACCTAACCCTAACTTATTTTACAATTTACAATATAATATATTATCTGGTGGCTAGTACTACCTGCACCACATTACAAAAGACCATGAGATGGAAAAGGTCTGACATGTCAGAAGAATAAGACAAGAAAAGTGGAGTGGAAGAATTGACCTTGAGAAGAGGGCCAGGAGGAAAAAGAAGAAATCTGATCCCCCGAGGATCGATGCTACATGCCTCATAAATGAGAAAGTGATTCCCTATCTCTGATGCACCAGGTGTATCTTTGAAGTGGCACCTTGAGAAGACCGTCTGTTAGAAAACCTCTTGTCAAGCCGATGTGCCTTGTTGTGGTTACCTACCTTCTGACAACCTTTATTAACTACCCTAAAAGTGACCAGTCGGCCTTGGGAACTAGGACACGGGTCACCTAAAGAATTCAAAAATGGGGGATCTGTAATTCTGGGATCTGGGAACTTGTGCTCCAAAATAATAAAGAATACAAAACATGGTGATGGTTGGATTCTCCAGAATCTGGATAATTTTATTGTTCCTTATGATTTTTCCCAAGTTTCCAATACTTGGCCTATACTTTCTTCAGCCACATCCTTGACGTTGTCCCACCTACTTTAGATAGCCTCCAATGCTTCCTGAACATTCTCAGCCCCTCTCTATAATTCATCAACCATCTTGATGGCATTGAGTGATCGGATCATTATTTTGGACAATCTAGACATCCGGCCCTAGTCAAAATCTCCAGTAAGCAGATACAGGGACTCCATCTTCTCATCAAACTTGTTGAAGACATAGTCCTCTGGGGTACATGTTCTAGTGATGAAGGGATCAACTTGCGATACCCCGACCATAAATGCTTTAAATAGACCCAAGGGGTACTGGGTAGTTGTTACTTTTTCTTTCAGGGCCTTAACCAGTTCCTTGCATACCTCACCCCTGCGGACAAGTTTGGAGTACTGGGCTTGGAAGGAATCAAATGATTCATCTCCAAAATTCTAGACTCTATGGTAAATTCTTTGCCAATATTTTAGATCTCTTCTAACCCAGCCCTCCATTTTTCATACTTGGCTAGGTCTTGCTCCCAAATGATAGTGGAGCCCCTTGCCTGGTTGAGAAGAAGATCGACCCAATAAAGGTTCAGGAGGGACGCTACCAAAAAATATCTTATTGCAGTCACCTACTCGGTTTTCCACCCATTCATAGCTTGTGCTTTCTTCTTTATGATGCACAGAGAATCCACGTCACCCTATGCAAGTGGCGACCTGGAGGAAGGAGTTCCAGGGTGGACCTCTGACAAGGGATATGTTAGTTCTACCAGAATTGTAAGTAGATTGGCATTTGTTTCTATTTCCTCCTGTAGCTTCTGGCATTGCTTTATGTATCCAACCTCTATTGCCTTGGTGGCCTCCTTCAGTAAATCTAGCTCACCCTGCTTGTCCCTCTTCCCCAATTCTACCTCTATCACGTTGTAGTCTTCAGGCCTTATGGCCACCGTGTCTGCATCAAGAGTGGGTGTTGTGATGGTCGCAACTGTAATACCTGCTGGGATAGTCTAGAGAGTATGGACTACCCGCACCTTCTTGGGATTCTTAGGCTCTGTGTTCCTAGCCATCATTTTCGCCAACAAGAGTAGAGAGCTTGTGGTTGTCGTTGGGGTCATTCTTTTCTTGGATTCCACCAGCCATTAGGGTGGCTAGGGTGGCTTTATTACTAAGATCTGTTCATTAGGATCCCTTTTGGAATCCGGTGGCACATTCCCAGAGTGTATGTTATGCTCAGGATCCTTTTCTTACTCTTGTTCTACTTCCTTTTCTAGTTCTCTAGAACCCTCAGTGTTCTCCACCATGCTAGCGTCCTCTACAGTATCATCTAGGATCTTTTCCCCAGTCTCAATCTCTATATTTTTAGGGACTTCATCTTCCCAGGTGGTATCAGCAGTTTCTTCATTTTCCTTATCTGGGACCTCTTGGTTCATTTGTTGCTGCTATTCCTGGGCCTCATTGGCCTTATATACTACAATGTTCTCCTCCACCGGGACATTTTCTGGAGGTGGGTGAGGTTGCTGGCCAAATTTTAACAAGGTGGCCACTGTTACTACCTCACTAAAAGTGCTTCGGGGCACTTGGTCACCTGGAGTTACCAAAGGCACCTAAAGCATGATGGTTGGAGGTACAGTTGTTCCCTTAGGTCTAGGTTCTCTGACCATTGGTTGCTCATTTGTGGGCTACCTTGGTATATCCTTGGTCTCCTAGACTGATATTCTTTCCTACTCAGGTTATGTTTGGGTTTCTTCCTGAGCTTCTTGCTCTGATGTATCCTTTTCGATGGGAATTTCATTTTATACAAAGACCTCTTCCTTGTCCTAAGATGCAATTTCTTCCACCGCGTGGTCCACTCCTTTTCTAATCTCTAGGAGCTCCTCCACCAAGAAGGTGTCATCAAAATCATCGTGCAGGGGTGAGGAGTTTGAGATATCTTCTAATTCCAGAGAGTTCAAACTTAATTCTACCAGGGGCATCGATGGCATGTCAGGGGTGGTGGCTATGCTTGGTGCAGAGGTCACTATTGTTTTCTTCTTCCTTATGAGTGGAGCCCTAGTATCCAAAATGTTAGTAGACCCCACCTTGGTGAAAGTCTATCTGGTCATCATAGCTGCCAATGAGGAGGATCCCGCCAGACGATCAGATGCCATTAGAGTTATGGGGAGACCAGTAGATACCTGCATGCTTAGCTACTGACTAATCAGCTTTTCCAACTCCATTTTTTGATGCCGATGGGCCATCAAAAGTGTAGGGACTTGGGGAGGTTCCTTGGGAACCCGGGCACCCTCTTTCCCTTTCTCTTTTCTCATGCTTGTTTTAGTGGCCATAGCAGATGAAGGCGGTCTGGCACCAGTTGAAGAGGGGATGGTCTTTTTGACCATTGATTTCTTTCAGGTGCTTTGAGGACACACCTAGGTGAAGTAAAGATGACTTTCCTCCAAAATGGGGTGGCTTACCCCTTCAATGGTTAGATCCTCTGGGATGGCCCAGTCCACCGGGGGAAGATCATTTTTATCCAACCCTTGTCCTTTGTATGTTGGATCCTCCAGTGGCCCATCATCCTTAAATCCCTTTGGCAAGGTACGGACGTCTAGCACTTTCATGAGCCCTTTTCTCATCCTTGTATTTTATTGGGCCCAAAGATCAAAACTATCTTGGCAGTCTACCCAAAAATATTCAATATCCACTTCATGAGGCTCGGACGCCTAAGGTAGTGTTGTGGCAATCTTTCTGTGGGGATCATAATTTCTCCAGGCATGGTTGAATTCAACCAGCCCCAAACTCTTTAGTTCATTATCTGCTTCTTAGGCTGCAACGAGGCTGCATGTGTAATTCCCACAAGAGAAAGGGAACAGGATGTTGATGACCTTCTTCAATGTGAAGAAAGCGTGCAGATCCATAATCTGCCTACAAAAATCCAAGAGAATAATTCTATCCCCACAATACCAGGGGAGAAGATAGGGCTTCCCATTGAAGCTTGTCACCCTAATGTAGGTGTGATGCCAGAACTAAATAAAATACTAGCCATAAGAGCTGATCAGAGTCATTACCACCTATGAGAGGTGATACCCGGAATCATGAGTAAGTGTTAAGATATTATTGTAAATGAAAACATCATTTACCTGGCAGAAATTTTGGAAACTAAGTTCCCACTGTAACTGGGGATAATGATCCCATAGTGTGACTTTCCCTAGCCCATTTCCAAGCTCTCCAACTATGCCCAATCCTGAAAAGGCAATTCTTTGTTGTGGTAACACCCATAGCACATATGAATTCATATAAAACTAAGAGGTCTAGGTGATGGTCCTCATCTGTGTATCCACATGGTTGGCTATGATAGCCACCCAATTGAAGGTCCTGTTGTGTGTGGTGATGTAGTATAGAAAATAATACATCCACGCCGAGAATTCTTGGGCATGGGGCCATCCAAAGATCCTACATAAAAATATGATGCCCGCTTGAATCGGCTCCTTGAAATCCCCGCGGGGAATTTCCAACTTCATTCTTTTGTGGTCTCACTTCGGAGACTTCAGCCACTAACTGTTGAGGTGTTGCCAAGAAATGATTTTGGCCTCACTGAACTCCTTCAGTGAGTCAACCTGAGTGATGATAGCAGACCCTTTGAACTAAGGAATCCCCAACCTGGAGGCAAAGGTTGGGTCATCCAAGGTGACTATGGTGGTGGAGTATTGTAGCGGTTGAGGATCTGGAAGCAGGACTGTGAGAGTAGGTGTGTTATATAGTACCGCCAGCTACTTTATCAATTTTGGTGACTGCACTAAACATGGGAAGTTTGCAGCCTTTATGATGTCGGAGGCAGCCAAGCAAGTGGCTACCTTGTCTCCTTCAGCCTTTAACCTATAAATGGTCTGGATCAGACCCTACAATTCAGTCCAAGTCCTGGGATTCGTATCTGTTATTTCCTGGACTTTGGAGTCTACCTTGGACCCCACAATAGCTCCCTTTTTTGGATATTTGGAGGTTAGGGGTAGCTTTTCCAGCATTCTTTCAATCTTCTACTTTGTAGCTACCCAGGTAGAAGTGGTAGGTAATTCCAAACTATTAGTAGGAGTGAAATTTTCAGACATCTTCAATCAATTATTTGCAACCTGCAAGATCAGAGAACCATCAAGACATATAAACATAAGTTGTAACTCCAAGAGATTCTTCCCCAACCTGGACCTGTCAAACAAGTGTTATTACATACATCAAAAGTTTTGGAGTATCTAGAATGAACATGCTTTAGCATTTTGGAGTGTGTTAACAAGGTAGTAGGAGGAAGTGAAAGGCAAGGTCTTGCTAGAGGTCTGGGTTTTGGACCAACTAGCCATTGCCAATGTGACTGGAAAAAGGCCATACTTTGGTCAATGTGTGTTGGCACGTGGTAAGATGGCAGGCAGTGTAAAGACATTTATGGTGACAAGTGGGTTGACACGAGGGATTTAAGTGCCATATGGGACATGGTTTGAATGCCCACTCATGGGAAACTAAACCCACCATAAATGTGATGAGACAAAGGAGAGAGAAAGACACCATGGCTTGAACCAGCAAGGTGTCGAGTTCAAACTGTGGTGACCCCGCCTCAATGAGCTCAGTCTCATGGGGTAAAAATGCATGATAGAGCCCTAAGAACTCATGAGCTCTAAGGGATATACAAGAACATATACATGCGCAAAAATGTACAGAGGGCTAAGGGTCAAAATAGATATACACAAAATATACAGACATATACATCACTTTATAGACTAAACAATATAAACACATGTACAACAGCTACCCTAGAACAAAATACAAAATGTAAATTAATCCACATCTATGCAGAGGGTGGACAACCCTCTAGCAAAGACAACCCACCAACGGGTGGTGAACCAGAAGCAGAAAACACAAAACAAAACAAAAACAAAAACAAACCAAAAACTAGCAAAATGAAGGCAGGAACCAGAAGACCTACCTGGGAATCTGAAGAATGGCAAAGAGAGGAGGCACTAGGACCGATCTACAACAACTTCAACCTCTAATTCTCATGAATAGCTACTGAAAATCAACTCGTAGTTATCCACTAAGCTCAGAGTAATTCATAGTTAATCGTACTCAAATCGCCAAGGAATCGCTCTGAAAAGCTCTAAGTGTTTTAATCGCGGTAACTTCGAAAGTGACATGTAAATCTTATTTATAACCAAGGTAAAAATAAAGTTACCTTCTTTCCTACAAACTCTAAAATAGGCAAACCTCTAGACTCAGGGCCCATGGATTCCATGCAACCATACCTCTTCATGAGGAAGAGGCATCGCGGCAAAGAATCTCAAAGTCTGGAATCCGACTCTAGAAAGGAAACAACCAACTCTGGGACCGGGTCCTGAAGACGCGAAAGACAAAAGAAAAAGAAAACAAACCACACAAGAAGGAAAACCTAGAGAAGAAAACAAAAATAAACAAAGGCAAAGAAATCAAGGCAAGAGCCAAAAGCAAAAAGTGGGGACCCAACATTTTGCACACAAAATGTAGGGATGGGTATGCAGGGCATAATAGATTTTTCTTTAAGAAACATAATAGTCATCATCCTAGAGTAGTCATCTACAAATAGAATAAAATATTTGTCTCCACTGTAAATTTTCTCACCAATAGGTCCACAAAGGTCAGTATGAACCAATTCCAAAATATTCTCAGAAGTATGAGTTTTTCACTTAAAGCTAGATTTAGTCATTTTGCCCTATTGACATTGCTTACGCATTGCATTATTAGGTTTCTTTAACTTAGGCATCCCTCTAACCTTTTTCAATTTACTTATGCTTACCAAGTTATCAAAGTTAACATGACATAGCCTCTTATGCCATAACAAAACATCATTATATTGTGCAAACAAGCATGTCTCTTCAACTAAGTCTAGATAAAATAAGTTACCTCTAGTTTGCTCACCACTTCCAACTAATTCTCCATTGGCATCATAGATCTTTTCTTTCCTGTGATGGAATTCAACTCTGTAACTAGAATTGTTCAGTTGTGCAACACTCAACAAGTAATACTTAATATCATCAACCCAATACACATCATCACATCTAATCTTGTCATTCAATTGAATTGATCCTTTCCCTTTAACTCTACAAGGTGTATCATTACCAAACTTAACATATCCACCTTTACATTGATCTAAGTTTTGAAATTTGTCCTTATCACCAGTCATGTGATGTGAACAACCACTATCAATAATCCAATGATCACCTTTACTCATATAAGAAATTAGTGCAATCTTATCATCATCATCAGAATCATCTTTCATTGCAACATACATAACTTCTATATCATTTTCATCAAATTTATCAGATTCGCTATCAGAGGCTTCTTCAGCTATATAACAAGATTTCTTACCTTTGTCTTTGTAATCTTTGTACTTTATGTAGTCTCGGTCATCCTTTCTATCTTTGTACTTGTTTTCTCTTCTTTCATCTTTCTCATTCTTATTAGGACATCTAAAAACAATATGACCAACTTTGTTACAAGAAAAACAAATAATAGGAAGTTTACTTCTGAATTTTCCTTTTCCTCTAGCTAGTCTCCTTGCCATAAGTGCCTCAAGCTCTTCTAGATCATCATCTGAAATGTCATTGTCACTACTCACACATTTATTTTCTTTCCTTGATTTTTTGATGATCATCTGTGACTTGAATTCAGATTCAATAGTTTGTGGAGTATAGTTATAAAAATTTGATATCTCAAATGCAGTAAGTCTGCCTACCAAACTTTCCAGAGTCAGATTTTTGTTAGGAGTACATCTTAGTTCTTGAATTTCAGATACTCTAATAGCATAAATAGGAATAAGTTTTCTTAGTACCTTTCTCATGATAGTGTCATCATCAATGGTTCCCTTAGCTCCTCTAATAGCATTTACAACTTCCTTTATCCTATCATAATATTGCACTATATTTTCTCCTTCTTGCATTTTTAAATCATCAAACTTACCTCTGAAGCTTTCAGATTTGGCTCTTAGTACATTTGTATCACCTCCATAGATGGTTTGAAGGGCATCCCACATCTTCTTTGTGCTTGTACAGTCCTTGATGTCCTCAAATTCATGATAGTTCAGGGATGATGCAAGTTCCAACATTGCTTGATTATGTTCATGTTTTTCTCTTAATTGTGCAACATTCAAAACTCCAGTAGGGGCTACACATTCTTGTTCAATATGTCATTTAGTAGAATCACCAATACCAACCAAGTGAAGTTTCATCAAACTTTGCCATGCAAGAAAGTTGTCCTTGTTAATCTTCGGTCCATCCCTTTTATACATCTTGATCTTTATCTCCAAGTACCTTGAAACTATTTTAAGAGAACAAATATCTAATACCAATTGTTAGAATGAATTTAGAATAATTGAGAGGGGTGAATGAATCAGCTATCCTTAGGTCTAGATGTGCCCATATAAAACTTTATACCACTTTAACAACTCAGATCTGCTCGGCAGCAATAAACAACAAAAGTGTGCAGTTTACTGTACTAATGAAATAAGCTTATACAAACTTAACAGTAAAACACAACATAAACATTCACACATTTTGACATGATGATTTAACATGAAAACCCAATATGGGAAAAACCACCAGTAACATGCTACCAAAATTTCACTCTTCTGAAGTGAGCTCTGTTAGGAGCCAACCATGTTGAAGGTTACAAAACACACTGTCAAATGTGACCTGGTTAAAGGATTTAATCACCCTATTAGGAGTGGCCTTGTTAGAGGAATTAGAACATTCCAATCTAAATGTCACCTTGTTCAAAGGATTTATACACTGACTGTTAGGTCAACCTGGTTAAAGGATTTGAACTGATACAATAGTTAGAAAGTAATCAGCAGGTGTGATCTGATACATACAACTTACTTTGCAAATCTAGATCCAATTTCAGCTCTAATGATAATTCACTAAGTGGCCTCCATTTTCATCTCAAACTTCAGATCTGCTTGGAAATCCGTCAAGCAATCTCTCTCTCTGCTTCTCTTCTCATCCTTCTTTTCTAGGTTTTGCCAATTAGTCAATTAACCATGCAATACTCTTGCATACAACTTCTCCTTACACTTGGATACCATGACAATAACCTTTGTAGGTTATATTATACCTCTTCATCTAGGTCAAATAGATATTTTTCCGCTTAATCAAGATCGTAGATCTTAGGTTAGGTCAAATCCAACAGATCCTTCCATCATTACATTTTATTTACTTCTCCAATACAATCATTAATTAAACATTGAATCCATTCACTAATTATATTTTCCTGTGCATTAAATGAGTGTGGACCAATCTTAATTAACAATACATATCCCAATAAAATCAACTATGTCAGCCAGAGATCTCAAATCTCATCAATTACTAAAATACTGTTGCTTGGCTTTCTCTATCTCCCTCAGCATTTCACTGGCGCTCAGCATCATCTTTGCTTTTCTTAGCATCACCTTTCATTTTTCTCAGCATCAACTTTGCTTTGCTCGGCATCGACCTTCTAGTGAACTGTCAGTGAAAGATAAACAACATATCACTTTTCCAAAGTGCCAAATGATCAAGTACCCTGGTGTATACTCATAACACAACCTTTTCTTTGATCTTGTTGTTATCCTATTCTTCAAATCTTCATCAATCAATAGATATGGTACTCAAACATATAGCAATAGTCTCATCAGTTAATGTTTGACATCAATGAAAAAATAACAATTGTCTACATTGTAGCAATCTTTCCAACACTGCATTGGAAATGATTACTCAAGAACCACTGTCAGTTGATCCTTTCTATGTTACTTTATGATAAATCATTTTTTAGTAAAAAATTGCATTGATAGACTTTGGTGCTGCAGCTACTGTGATGCCATATCATGTCATGAAAGAACTAGGCCTTCAATTTAGCACTCTTGTTGGGAGTTTTTATGCAATGGATAATAGGGAGGTTCCTATGATAAGAACACTAAAAGATATTGAAGTAAAAAAAATTTCATTTCTTGAAGCTACCTATAGAATGGATATAGTTATTGCTAACACAAAACCTCATTATGGTATTTGATTATCTATACAATGGGTAGTAGAAGTGGGTGGAAGATTGCAACTGAATTTTTCATATACAACAATACCTATGAATGGCACCATGGTCAAGTTGTACATAGAGCCTCGTTCTTCTATCATGGTTGAAATGGTTTTACCTGATCAATTGAATTGTTGTGTAGATATTGACATGGAAAATTTTGTTGTTAAAGAGATCAAGCCACAATTGAGAAACACCGACCCAATAATTGATGAGTTTTTGTTGCAACAAGATGGATTGTGGTAGATGTACTTTGATGGAGCATTCTCTAAAGAAGGATCAGGAGCAGGTGTTTTTTTTATCTCCCCATCAGGTATTACTTTTAAGTACTCTTTCCTTTTGGCATTTCATTGTACCAACAATATAGCTGAGTATGAAGCATTAATTTTACGGATGGATATTTCCATCAAGCATGGTATTAAATGCTTACAAGTTCATGGGGATTCCCAGCTAATCATAGCTCAGATTATATGAAATTTTTCTACTAAGGATTACAGATTGAAATTGTATAAATATTTTGTCTTAGATAGATTACAATTCTTTGATGCTTTTAGCATTCTCTGGGTAGAGAGGTCAAACAATATAATGGCAGAATTTCTTTCAAATGTTGCTCTGAAGAATGATGACATTCCCCTTGCTAGCATATCTATGGTGGAAGTCAAGAATAGGCTAGTAGTGCCTGATAATATTCATAATTGGAAAGTCTTTGAGGATGATGATGATATCCTCAGATTTATCTAGTGTTTAGATCAATATGATGGCCAAAATATTGACTGTGACTCTTTGATAGGAGTTGTAGAAGGCAAAGAGTACATTTTTTATAAAGAAGTTGTTCAGCTAGCTTCTAATCATATTCCTAAGGGATTAGTTGAACTAGAGGGAATATTTAGTATAAATGATAACTACATGTCACAGAATTTCAATGCTAAGGTGGGAGATTTGGAGGAAATAAACCTAGGATCAGAGACATCCCCTCAATTGGTTTGCATTGGAAAAAAGATAGATAGGAATGTGAGATTGAATTTGATAAAATTGCTGAAAAAATATAAACATCTTTTTTCCTGGTCCTATGAAGATCTCAAAGCCTATAGAGAGAACCTATTTCAGCATGACATCCCACTGAAAGAAGATGTAAAACGGTTTAGGAAAAAACAAAGGCATGTCAACCCACTATTGGCTACTAAGATGCAAATGGAGTTGATGAAATTAAGGGATGCAGGCATAATTTAGCACATAAGACATTCATCATGGGTTTCAAATTTGGTCCCTTTAAGAAAAAAGAATGCCGACATAAGATTATGTGTTGATTTTAGGAACCTGAATGTAGCTTCATTGAAAGACAATTATGGACTACCTAATATGGAAGCTATACTGCATAAGGTCACTAGATGTGATCTATTATCTATGATGGATGGGTTCTCTAGGTATAGCCAAGTGCTAGTCAAGGAATCTGAACAATTCAAGATAGCATTTACTACTCCATGGGGAACTTATGTATATGCATGTATGCCTTTTGGTCTAAAAAATGTTGGTGCTACTTTTCAACGGACAATGGATGTGGATTTTAAGGATATTATAGATGTCCTCGTGGTAGTTTACCAAGATGATCTGACTGCCTTATCAAAAAGAGAAGAAGACCATTGTAGCCACTTGGAAAAGATTCTAATCAAAGCATTGGAATATTTGATATCACTGAACCCAAGAAAATGTTAATTTGTTGTTGTTGAAGGAAAACTCTTAGGGAACATAGTGTCAAAAGAAGGGGTAAGAATAGATCTAGAAAGAATTAAAGCTATTCAGAAGGTACTTTCTCCTAAAAACCTCAAAGGTGTATAGTCATTCTTGGGACAAATCAATTTATTTAGGATATTTATTTCCAACATTGCAGAGCTAGTCAAACCAATAGTCAAAATTTTGAAGAAAGATGTGAAGTTTGAGTGGAACCAGGAGGCACAAGAAGCTTTGGAAAAAATTAAACAAGAAATTCAAGAAGCCCCTATTCTAAGTTCTCCTAATTATACTAAACCTTTTGCTCTATTTACGTTTGCATCTTTTCACACCATAGAAGCAGTGCTATTGCAGAAAGATAAGGAGGGATTTGAGCACCCTATACTATTCTTTAGTAAATCATTACAATTAGCTTAATTGAATTATCAATTGATGGAAAAACAATCTTATGCCTTGGTGAAAGAAGTTAAGGTATTTAGATCATATCTAGTGTGTGCCAAAGTCAATGCATATGTTCCCCATGCTGCAGTAAAAGATATTTTGGTTCAAAGTGAAGTAACAAGGAAAAGATGCAAGTGGATTAACAAAAATCAAGAGTTTGACTTAGAAATCCAAATTACTAAGCTGGTAAGGGGATTGAGCCTAGAAAAATTAATGACAGAAGAAAATTTGGATCTAGTTCAAGTAAATAATGTCAACACTTATGGAGAAGTAATTACAAGTATTGAAAAGCAGCCCTGGTATACTAACATTGTATATTTTCTAAAACATGCAAGTTTCCCAGAGGGTTTGATTGATAACCAGAGGAGAAGTCTGAGAATGCAAGCTCAGAGATATGTAATACTTCATGGTGACCTATATTGGAAAAATAGGGATGGAATACTGTTGTTATGTTTGGAAAAAGGACAATCTGAAAAGATCTTGAGAGAAATGCATTCTAGGACATGTGGAGTAAACTATTCAGCCAGAGCAATAGCTCATAAGATCTTAAGGGCTTGGTATTATTAGGATGTCATTTTTTTTCAAGAAATGTGAACCATGTCATATATTATCTAATAAGATTAAGTTTTTAGGTGCCCTATTGTTGAATCATGTAGTTGCAAAAGTACCTTTTTCTTTGTGGGGAATAGAATTCATTGGAGAATTTGCAGAAAACTCAAGTGGGGGATATAGTTGGATTTTAGTTTCTACTAATTACTTTACCAAGTGGGTTGAGGCAATTCCAACTAAAAAGGCAACAAGCACAGTAGTGGTTGAATTTCTGATGGATAATGTCATCACTAGGTTTGGTGTCCCTGTTAAACTAGCAATGGATAATGCAATGTGTTTTAGATTAGAAGAGTTTGTTGATTTTTGTTTTAAAATGGGAATTATAATATCATATTCATCCCCTTACCATCCACAGGCCAATGGGTAAGCAGAATCTAGCAACAAGAGTATTCTGCAAATTTTGAAGAAAACTTTTGAAAACAACAAAAGAGCATGACATGCAAAGTTGAAGCTTGCCTTATGGGCAGATAGGATTAGTGTGAAAAGGGAAACAAGAAAGTCTCATTTTGAATTAATTTATGGTTTTCAATCCAAAATGGCTATAAAAAATTTGCTTCCAGTCTATAAGTTCATCCAAGATGAGGGATTAGAAGTCTCTAAGCCAATTCAAGAAAGAATGATTCATTTAGTAGAATTGGATGAAATCAGAAGAAACAACCAAAAGGAAAATATCATATTACAAAAAAAGATGAAATATCTTTTTGATAAAAGGGCCAATGATAGGAAATTCCAGCCTATTGACTTGGTTTTTCAATGGAATGCCAGAGATGAAGATAAGGGAAAGAATAATAAATATGAATCTTTGTGGTTAGGTCCCTTCATTATCCATCAGACATTTGGAAAGGATTCATATCTTCTCAAGAGTATAAATGATGAAGAACAAGAGTTTCCAAAGCATGGATAATTTCTGAAAAACTTCCTCAATTGTATCAAATTTTTCCATGCACAGTAGTCTTGTAATTAATGTACATGTGTGTTTGCTTTATGTTGTGTGTTTCTTTCCAAGTTGTGTGCTTGCTTTTGCAGTAGGTTAGTGTGGTTGTGTTCTGCCTCCTAGAGATCTATAATTCTTGCTATGAACTTGCATTCAAGAATCCTCAGATAGAGCCACTGTTGGGACTATTTTTTGTTTTTCTGAGTCTTGCTAAAATTCTTGGTTCCCAATGTCAGTTTTTCCCCTCAAATTCAAAGGTTTGTTCCAGTGTGCCCAAAACTTTTATAAGAGTGTTTTTATCCTAAGTATTGTGGCATTAAAATTGGCTAAAAACCTTAAAACCTAGGTCATTTGTGCCTTTACCATGCAAAAACCCTAGACCTTCATGAACTTATTCTATTTTTAAGTTACTTTTGTCGAGTAACTTAAGTGTTCTATAAGTCATGTGCTTTTTAGCCTTTTCCTCTATCTCCTAATCTCATGATCGAGACTGAATATTATTTATGGTATGGATCCTTGGTGCAAGATTATATCTCTTAATTTTGGAAAGAAAGGAATATGCTCTTAAATATTTGGAGATCAAGCGTAGGAATTCGATCTTCCTCTCATCGTGTGGCCAGCGCAAGGTCTCAATATTTAACTCATGTTATGAAAAGTATTTGGTGATTCAGAGACTTAGTCATCTCTGAATCTTGTAACCTAACCCAAGGTCAGGATAGGGTTTCTTCTTTATCTTTTGTGTGATCTCCAATTGAGATCAGAGTTAAGTGAAATGTTCAGAGACTTAGTGAGGATTGTTGATCTTGTTTTAGATGAGCGACCAGTGCGAGATCTCTAGATAAAATCCAAGGTTAAGTTTTTAATCAACAACTTAGCAAGGGTGGTTGATCTTGTTCAATCCTTGGTTTGATCCTATGGCCAGTGCATGATCTATTAACTCAAGGGTTAGTAAATCTTTCAGTGAATTGGAGTTTCAGTTGTCACGCAATCTCCAAATGAACATGTGGTTAAGGCAAGGTCTAGTAAATTTTATTTCAAGATTTAGAGATAAAGAAGTCACGTGATCTTAGAATACAAGTGCGGTTAAGAAACAATTCTTGAGATTTAGTGTGGGACATTAGATCAAATTCAAGATTGAGGGCTATCTCTTAATCTCAGAAAGAAATGGTCAAGTATATAATTTTTTAGAAACTTAGCGCTGATCATTGATGGAGTAAAAGATCTATGGCTGGCGCGTAATCTCCAGATCAAGCTGGAGCTAGGCAAATCATTCAGCGACTTAGATATTTACTTAGTCACTAAATATCCAAATAAATTAGGTTCAAGCATGATTAGTTCAAAGCTAAGTTAGGTTTTCCAAAGAAAGAATCTGGACCGTTGATCAAACCAAAGATGTGCATTTGGCATTGAATCACTAAGAAAGATCAAAAAGTCATGAAACATTCAACCATCAGGAGATGATAAGATAAGATGCAGACACATGTCTAAGTGAAGTAAAATATTTGTGGTTCTCGTCAAGTCTCCAAACAAACCCAAGGTAAAGAAGATTATTTAGCGATTCAGAGACTGCTTGAGCACTGAATCTCAAGACTTGTCTAGAGTTAAGTTAAACATTGAGAGATTGTGAGATAGTTTTTATATGTAATCTCGAAATGAACTAGGGTTAATTCCAAGAATTATGAAATCAAGCATGATCCATAGATTAAATTTAGGACCAAGTGTTTCTATGTAATCTCTAGATAAGTTGATCAAGTACATAATGATTCAGAGATTCAGTGCAATATGTAGATCAAGATCTCATCATGTGGCTCGCACATGATCTCCAAATGATACCTTGGTTAAGAATTTTATTTAGCAACTTGGCAGTTCTTTTATCTCAAAATATCTAGATTGGATCATGGGTAAGTAAAGTTAGGTAAAGTTCATTGTGAGATTTAGAGACAAGAATAAATGAGTTACTCGGTGTTAAGGTGAACCAGAGGTAAGGTGAAGTTAAAATGTATGGGTGGCACTGAATCTCAGAACAAAGTCAAGGTTAAGAAAACCATCTAGAGATTCAGTGAGTACCATAGATGATGTAAGAGATCTGTGGCTGGTGCTGGATCTCGTAAAATAACCCAAGTCAAGAGAAACACTCAGAGAACTGGAGATAAAGAAGTCGTGTAATCTCATAATAGACCATGGAAAGACTCATTGTAGTAAAAGCTTAAGGATTTGGTTCTTGCGTCATTGCAGGGAAACAATGTTAAAATCCAGGGTTAACAAAAGAGTTAAGGTCTTAATAAAGTACAAGTACTTGGCTAAGCTATTAAAAGGAAAGAAAATGGGCCAATCAGATATTACCGTCAGCGTTTTAACATAAAAAAAGGTTTTAAAATGAAAAAAGTAATCATGATCTTGTCCAACCAAGCATTCAAATTCAATTACCTGTCATTTTCAAGCACCATGACTAGCTAAGACTTGATTTCAATGCATGTAGAGTTATTATAGAAGTGACTGAGAAGAGGTTTTTAGAATTCTCGACTTGACCATTGCATTGATGATTCAATTATAAATAGGTGCAATACTTGTACATTCTTCTTACCAAATAATTCAGAAGAGCTTAGAAAAAACTATGTAAGTTGCAGGACATTTTGAAAAGAGGCATGTTCTAGAGACAAGGATAATCTAGAAATAGTAAAGATGAGTCAAGCAAGATCAAGTAGGGTTTCAGCCAGTGGAGGAAACAAGGATGCAGGAAGAGGAACAAAAAGGGAAAAGGAACTACTTAGAAGAGTTCGTGGCTCTGCTTCCTGGAACCAATCAAAATAAAAAGGTAGATGATGAATCCTCAATTGATTTCTTATCACAATGTAGAGATCCCAACACTCCCTGGTGATCTGGTTACCATTTGTTTAATTACTTTTATAGTAATAAGGATAGGCAAATCCCTATGTCAAACCCTTTGACATTATTTTTAGCCAAGTTGATTGTTCCAGATGTCTTCCTAGATGAAGATTTTTTGATTGAATTGGCTAGAAGATATGATATTATTTCCAAAACTATCAAGAAACATGATGAATCAGCCTTAGTTTTCTTGGACAGGGCTTCTTTTATGAGAGCCTTTGGTATTTACCATCCCTCTGCAATTGAAATTAACCTAACAAAATTAAAAGCCAAATTTTCCAGGGAGATCAATTTGGTAAAGAAGTTGATCCAAGCTCATGTGCCTAGGTCAAAAAGAAACTATCTATCCCCACTACCCAATTCAAAAGATGGACCATATGAGTTCAAGGATCTAAACTTTTATATGAAGTACCTAGCTTATGGGCTATGCAAAGTGTTGGGAATTGATGGGCACATGGAGAGGTTATGTGCAGATTTATTGATGATCATCCTAGACATCCAAAACTCCCATGTTAATACTGATTTCAACTACATCCAATATGTTATTGATAGGATACATGAAGGCCTCATAAGTATCCAAAAGAAGGATATCCCAAAATTTATCCATTATTCAATTATAATGCACCTGATTCTATTCTTCAATATAGACAACATGGATACAGAGTTTTTGAGACCTAGGATGCATTTCCAAGGCCACCCAAACCCTGTACAATTATGGATTAGGGTTTGGAATTATACTTCCAATGAGAATGAAATTTGTGGCTTTCAGAATTGGGTTGTATATCCAATTTTAACCTTTTTGGGTGCTAATGTGACTAGGCTGATAGTCAAGGTGCTTATGCTTCTAAGACCTTGTGAATATGTGGATAAATGGCTAGAGACCACAATTGGAGAGATTTTTATTGTTAAAAGACCTATACTTTGATTAGGGTTTATGGTTATTCCCAGCCTCCACATATACTTCCAAAGTATATGTCTCTAAGGGTTGCATTGATGGAATTTATTTGGCAACTTATGTGGATAGACAAGGAGCACTTGACCCCTCATAGCAAGGGTACTTTTACACCCAGGCAGTTCATGGTTGTTGACTTTACTATTGGGAAGAGTTTCATGGAGGCAGTGAACAAGTGATCAAGACAATTCAAAATGAGTATGGTCTTATATAGATATTAGACCCTAAGGGTTTCATCAAAAGTTCCAAGAAAGTGTTAACCCCAAGTGTTACTACCATCAGGGAACATGAAGGGTTTGATGATGAAGATGTAATCAAAAATTTCCTAGAAGATGAAGAGGAAAGAAGAAGAGTTGCAAAGTATGAGGATCTGACTTACCTAAAGAAGGAGATGAAAAAGGGAGGGATTCCTTCTGGAGGTTTCTTCCCAGGAGTGTCTTATTTGATAAGACTCACAAAGATGATTGAAATATATCATACTTTGTATAATCAATTGGAGAATTAGATAGAGGAAAAACAAAGTGGCCCTGAAAAGTATTCATCTTCATAATATGATGAAGAAAATGAGGGAGGATATCCATTATATAGCCATCCTCATATGAACCAGCCACCTAGTATTGAGAAAAGCACAAAGGCCCATGACACTGAGGTAAAAAGTGAGCCCCCAAAGAAGAAATGAAGAATAGAATAGGGGGAGCCCTCTTAGATAGAGACACAAGGGAAGAAGAAAGACCGAGTGAGTGCTCTGACCACTGGTGATAGGTAGTACCATCACCAATTGAGGAAACATATCAGATAGGAAAAAAAATAGAGAAGGACATCCAAGAGGAAGTGGAATTTCCCCTCCAACTATGCCAGGATGAAAGAGAACTCCATCAGAAACAATTCCTAAGTGATGATGCATTGATCAAGACTGATGAATTCAAGAACTTCCTAATATGGAGAAAGTAGCAAGAAGTTGGATCATAGTTGCAATTAACTGAGGGTGATACTATGCAGAGTGAAGCTTTGTAGGCTTTGAAATCCTATGACCTTAAAATAGAGAACATTTCACCAGAGGAGGATAGACAATTGGTAAGTTCTAGTGGATTGCTACTTGTGCGTGGTTGGGATTTAGCCTATGCCTTCATCATTGATCAAATCAGGAAGTATCAAGATGCTAAATTGTCCTCTGAGACCCAAGTGGGGGAGATGATTAGAGGGTGTGGATATGATCCAAGCTCCAAGACCTTAGCTATGTGGTCCTTGTCTCAAAAAACATGAAATCCATCTCTGGTTAGTGTTGAAGAGAAAATGGATGGAGACAAGATTATAAGGACTATCCATAACACTTCTAATTTAGAGATCTCCTAGGTTGTTACCCATTTTCTTATCTAAATGAGGAAAAATTAGAGCAGATATAAAATAGATATAAAAGGCTCTTTAATGAGACAATTGTTGTGGTTAAGGACAGAGAAAGATGCTTGATGCAGATCAAGTTATTAGAAGGGAAAGTATAAGCTCTGAATAAGTAATTGGAAGAGGCCCCTAAAGATCTTCCCATTCCAGCCAAATAAGTTGCATCTATTCAGACTGATGACATTGAAGACCTTCCATAGAGAAAAGAGCATGAGGACAAGGAAAAGAATGATGTAGCTCTAGCTGCATTTCTGAATATCTTTTAGCATAGGATAGATATCCTAAAAGGAAAGGTGGACCTAGTGTACAAGGGATACAATAGACTGCCTGACTTAGAAAAGAGGTGAAGGGCCAAATAGCAATTTTGGACCCATTGTTTAGTACATGGTCAAGCAGGGGATCCCTTTTTGAAAGACTAGAGGCATTATAGCCACACAGGATAGATCTTCTATAGGTAGTATGCCAAGTTGGGGAAATGATTGAGAAGATTAGTACATCATTGTCCTTCTTCAAGGGAAAACCTAATCAGATTCAGGCAAGGGTCAACATGTTTGGTCATAATTTTAGTAGGTTCAGCCCTCCTATTAGAGAGGAAAATAATGAGATAAATTATGTTAAAGAATAGAGGAAATAATTTGATACTTTTTTGCCTAAGAAAGTGGCAATTCTGATAGATGATAGTCTCCTAGACATGGACAGGTTCAATAAAGCCTTGGATGAAGCTTTGAAAGTAGAAATAGACTTTGTAAAGTTTGTTGTAGATGTCAAGGTTATCATTGATATCAGGTGGGGAAGGTAGATGAAGTAGTTGCATAACTTACAATGTTTTAATTGGCCTTTAGAAGATGAAGTTACACTTTGGGATAATATCACCAAGCCAAAGAAAAAGAAACTATCAACAATTGACTTGGACGTGATAGATGAAGAGTAAAGTGGCACTTGGCACCTGATCAATGAGCACGGGGAGGGTAATCATCATCAAGACTAGTGTAAGTTAGCCTATATTGGCAGTCACTAGGTCTTGTAACAACCTCAAGAGGTTACCCATAATATCTATGGACAAAGGTACCAATTGCAAAGGATTTGGAATGATTTCAAATCAGCTACTCAAGTGTTTCTCTTCCACCGACTAAAAATGTAACTGATTTTTGTCTTTTAACACTTTTAGGTTTTGCCTAGCCATCTAAATCTTTTTGCACCCTTTCTCTTTAATTATTCCAAGATGGCTAGTGCTTACTATAGATAGAAAGTTGTAACATATTGTAAAGGATGATGAATTCACAACTGCGAGACAGATTCTTGAATTTTGTCTGAGTTTCAAGCTTTTTGTCTTTCTGAATGTACTGAGCACAAATATTTAATAAAATACAAATGGAAGTTCATGTTTCATATCTATGATGTGTTCTTGTATTTGTGTTTATGGTATTGTGTGTTTAATCTATAAGGCATTTTAAATATACTGGTTACAAGGTAACTATGAGATTATTTGTGAGTTTCTTTCAAGGAAGGAGTAAATCTTATAAGTAGTTTCAAAGGGATAAATATTATTGTAATAATTGCATACATGGTGTGGAAATGAGAAGGTGGTTTGTAATGCATTTCATGTGAGTTTCATGTGTGTTTCCATTAAGAGGTTTATGTGAATGTATGTTTCAATTTACTCTTTGACCTGGATTAGGAAATGGTCTAGATTGTGATTAGTAGTTATCATCATCAAAATTAAATCTAAACAATCCTTTATATTTATGTTATTAACAACATAGAATTTTATCATTTGTATTGAAGAATACAGTCCATTTTCTTTATTTCTTGGAGAGAGAATCATTAGGTCATCCTGCCTGAGTCTAGAACTCAAAAAGAAGAAGGATGAGAATCCTTATTTCACTGGTATTTTCCCTTGTCAAGTTCATGGTCTGGCTTGTTAGGCTCTATATAAGATTAGTTTTACTCATTTGTAGAATATGTTATCAGTTGTGGAAGTAAAAGATAGGGACAAATCAATGTAAAACCTTGATCCACTATTAAATTTACTGAGAAGCAGTAAACTATGAAAGGTACACCTTCCTGAGTCTGTGGAGCTCAAAGAGTAGGAGGATTAAATCCTTTTTAATTATACTTTTACTTGTATGAATCAAAATTTGGGGATCTAAGAGGCAAGAATAATTGCAATATTGATATTCTACAAGAAAAATCTCTAACATGGAGAATGTTAAGTGTGCAGTTGCATGGTGGAAAATTGTGTGTTTTCTACAATGTGGATCCTAGATACTTTATTTTCAAAGGATTTAAATGTCGATCAGCTTTTCCAAGATCAATGATTCAGGTTTCATCATTCTTTTACAATTAAATATGAGATGTGCAAAAATTTAAGTGTGAGGTTAAAAATGTTGTGTGTTTTCACCGTCAGGGTAATATTTTGTTGTTTCTCTGATGCAAAAATGTTTTGTGTTTTCACACCATGGGATATTTTTTGCCAGTGACTGAGACACAAACCAAGGATAGAGTATTCAATGTCAAACATATTTTCTTTACTTTTGCACACAACGCCAATGTTGCCCCATGCTTGTTTATGATCTTCAAGTGCACTCTTAATGTCAAAGACATCTTTCTTGTTGCAGAGTTCTTTCTTGGGGCATTTATTGTCCCATTTATGAAACTTTAGGATCATCTACATACAAAATCAGATTTTCTCTTATATTTATTGACCTATTATTCTATAACCTTAACTCTAGTTAGCTCAAAGTTTTAACTTAACTGCTAGATCAGATTTATGATGACTCTATAAAAAAAAAAAATCTTTGTACATAATTGTTGTTCTTCTCTTGTTCATTTGTAGTAGCTATTCTCTGTAACCATAATCATTTTTCCTTATGTTAATAAAATATTTGTTTTGTCTCTTATTTCATTTATCTATTTAGTGCATTTATTTTCCTTGTATTGAATGAGTTCCTTTCCTATTCTCATCTTACATATTGTATTAGATCTTCTTAATAGTTGTTGTCTTGTGAATGTCTTTCCTTAAAATATTTGTTAAGTTGTAATCTACATGTATGTCTTTTGGATAGAATTAGACTTAATAACAATGTATGTTGAGGTTTTTATTGATGTTAAGTGCAGCCATAGGTAGGGAGAGTAACCATAATCAATCTGGTGCATCACCTTTTCCTTCTCATCATATCCTTCTCCATTTTCCTCAAAGTAGTAGTTTAGGTGCATCATGAGTGTAAAGGAAATTGGTATTCTCTGAAGTTCAATCCCATTAAGTAGGTCCCACATTTAGAGATTGTTTCCATATTTCATGAGGTTTCTTAGGTTGCTAACCACCATCTAGGAAATGGTGCATACTTTTGTGATAACAGTACACAACCAACCACAAAAAAACTAGAATAAGTGTGCAAATATCTTCATTATAATTTTAATAGAAGGGTATAAAACCAAAAAAAAAGGAAAGAATAAAAACCTATTATACCAATGAAATAAAAAAACTTAAATAATAAATTTAATGAAATAAACTTAGTTCATAAACTTGATGGCATAAAATTATAAATTAATGTGACAAATTTTTTAACTGAAAAATATCTGATTTCATTATCGCTTCCATGATTTACAATTTCTAGACACTCATTTCTCTTAAAATTTCTATTATTAGTGAGAAAGCAACATTACAAAAAGGGAAACATGATTGTTACAATTCATTCCCTACTACATTTGTGAATATTGCTTGTGTGTAACAAGTAGACTTTAGAAATCAAGGTCAATAAAGACCTAGGAATCTACATATCCTTCCAAATTAGATAGATATACATTAATTTTAATTCCTTGTAAGTTCACAAAATCAAATACATTTTTACTAGTCAACTTTAAAATGCAAAGCATTACTAAGTTAGTTTTCAACATCTAGTAAATTAATTTCCTATTATTAGTTATCAACTTAAGTATTGCATTTAATTTATTCAAATTCCATGTGTAATTGTTATTATTTGTAGCGTCAATGTCAACTCTATAATGTAGAAGTTCTTAATTTGTCATATTTTAGAAAAAATATCTGCAAAATAAATAAGTGTCATGAATTCTTTTCAAATAATTTGTATTCTAAAACTTAAAAATCAATATTTTTTTGATCGATAATAGTTGGTATTAAATTAATATCTTAAAGTTCTAGTACATAGAAAATTAAAGCCACTTAATGGAAAATCTAACACAAGAACCCTCCAAAAAACAAAAAAGCTCAGCCACTTCATGGCAGATATATTAGAAGAACACCCCATATCCCAACCACCACTGCTACAAAAAAACACCTGAAAGAACCATAGAAACCCAGAGACCCATCAAAGACACTAGCCCATACTATAGAAAATTTGGCAAGCTGAAGACCGAGACTCAACCCACATTATTCTTTGAACCATCCTGTCACTTCTTCCCTGGAGAAATTCAGGAAATACAAGCCACCGCGCACATCTCCAATCGTTCCTCTATCACTAGCCAAACTAGCACCGCAACCACTACCATGAGCATCATGTCCAGTACCACCACCATCAAGCCCTTGACCACAAGCTCCACCAACACCATGGTCTGCATCCTTTGAAAGAATCTGTCTGTGAGGAATGGAATGGCCATCCTCCCCTAGGGAATAGTAGATTTTGCTGGTGTAACCTTCCTACTGATCCTCTTCTTGATTTTTGCCACCATCCTTTCTATATCTTTTCTCTACAGAAAATCCAATAGAGCCCTCCACCCCTTCTGAACATTCAGCATGTGATCAACCATTGGCTAGGCTAACGACCAAATGACCAAATATTGTAGTTCATCATTGGCCCCACTAATGAGTCTCCACAGACCAGCATGCATGTGCAGTCGAACACCAACCTTCACCCGCCCAACAATGTTTTCTAGTCCCCAGCCCTTTGGGTTCCAAGCATGCTTGAGGCACACCGAGCACCTCCTCTTGCAAAGAACAATCCATCAGAGCCAAGGCCAAAAAGAGGGAAGAAATGTTGAGATTGGTCATTGGCCTAAGGTCATAATTGAGGAACTCCTCCCCCAGTATCAACACTACCGCTTTCCAAAAATCAACTTGATCCAATTTGAAGACATTCTACATCCCCTGAATCGAGATGGGACCTTTGAATCCAGGGAGCTATCCTGGTGACTACAAAGAGAAATTTGCCTCCATCTTTGATCATGACCGAGACCCACCAAAACACAATCCAAGAACGTAACTTGATAAAAAACACCACTACTCAACTTAAAATTTGGCTCACATCACAGAATCCACCATGGCACATGCAAGTTGTATCATCTTCATTACAATCTATGCCATGTTTAAAGTGGATCTTTAAGATAATCTCGCTTCGTACTTACCACATGCCGCACCCATAGCCCAGTCATCCTTCCTAACTACTTAGGGAAAAGGAATGTACTTCCTCTACAACCAAATTCATAAGCCTCTTCATTACTAAAAAACATGTTCTCTGAATGATTTATTTAAAAATCCCATCCTACTGTATCAAAATCTAAGGACTCCAAAAACCTTAGATCCTTTAAAAGCTCAAACTTGTCCGTTAACAACCCATTCACCCCTATGTTGAAGATTTTGTCAACAAATGTATTTTCTTCCCTAAGGTCATGTGTCACCTTGAATTCATCGAATTCCTCAAGTAGATCATGGATCCTCCTTAAAAAGCAATATTTATTTAAGGAACTTCTATACTTTTGGTAGATGATTATAATATTATATAAATATATAGATAAAGTAAGAGTGTTTTTTGTAAATTTAATTCCAATGAGTTGTATTTTAAAACTTAATAAAATATGTGAATGACTTGCTAACCTACAAGATAGAGTCTATCTTTGATGAAAATATTTGATCATTGAAGAAAATATATTATCCCTCCACAATATAAAATATGTATTAGCAAAATAAAAATTAGACATGCTAAATATAAATTTTTTGGTCGGTAAATTTTCTTTATTATTAAAATAGTAAAAGTGTTCAAGATACATATTTCAAAACAAAGATCAAAACATCAACCCCTACCCTAACCAATCATCCTATCCTCAATTATATACATGTCTCATACATAATCCATTATCAAAAACCCACAAACCACCAGCCCTCAACATCCATGGTGTATAAGTCAAAATGTACAGTATAACAGTAAACTGTCAAATTCTCTATACACATATACAGTGTGCATGGAGAAATTTAAAAGAAAAAAACAAGCTTGAACCAAAATGTTGCTCAGCCACCTAAAAATGAGCATAATTTCAAGTCGCACACAAGCAATTGTAGCCTCATAAATTGGTACCACCACATTGTGCAAAACCACCACCAGCAACTAATCTTCAAGGATTATTTCTCCCACAACCACATCCATGCCTTCTGTCACCATATCCCCTTCTCGCACCCCAGCCCTTTCCATGACCCACGGCTAGAATTATTTGCCAAAAATTAACCAATTTGAACTTGAGAAGGTTTTTTATAGTCCTAAAATGTAAGCACCCCTGATTAGGTGCTCATGTTATCTCCATTTTAGTATGTATGGGTTCCCATATTGATTTCACATTCTCCTAATATTTATTTGACCTTCAGATTAATATTACAAGTCCTATATTGTTTCATTTTCTTCAAAAATTGAGGTTGGCCCTTATCTTTAAGTGTGCCTCCCTATTTTTCCTCCAATAAAATAATTCATTCCATCACCTAGGCCCTATATCCCTATTTTTGGCCTTCAGGACCTATTCTAATATCAGATTGAGTTGTAGCTAGAGATCTTGCACCTACTGACTGACTGGGACCCAGAATCCAAAATTTGGCTCATTTTACCAGGTACAATTCACCATTGGTGACCTATCCTAGGGATAGGATTCTATTGGCTAACTGTCCACTAGGAATTAGGCTCATATTTGGCCCAAGGCCCTATGACAGGGTATTTGTGGGATATTTTATTTTGTGGCCAGTCTACCTGAGTTTTAACCCCTGAAATGATGGATTGAGTATATAAACCCCTATCTATCTTCATTTTGGTATCCATGATCTATGATCAAGTGTAATTATTCACTATCAATTTTTCAAGCATTCATGGTCAAGCAAGCAATTAGAATTCAATATCTCTTCTACAATTAAGCATCCAAGTCTTCAAACCTTCAAAGCGTTCTTCTTCTTCATCATCAAGAATTGTTGGAAAACTAAAATTTCCATCATTCAAGGAATTTATTTTATGATTTACTTTTAGATCAATTTATTGCATCAATGTTTATGATCACATCCAAAGAAGCATTGCACCATCAAGGTATAAGGTGAATTACAGTTTAGATCTGGTTTCTATTTCATCTTTTCTTATGCAATTTCCTTTCATTTTAAAATTTGATTCCAAAATAGGGGTTTTACTAAGGAAAACCCATTTATACAACCTTTTTTCTCATTTTTTGTGTGTAGGAATAGGTTATGAGCTAGTGGACGGGAAACGGAAAGATCGGACATAGTCAAATAGACCCAGAAAATTTATGTCAAAATTGCCTAATACAAGACACCACTGGAAAATTCTCCCCAAGTACAGGTCAATTTTTTACCTATCCCTTTCATTTTTAGCTCAAATTTGGTAGAGAGTTAGTTTATAGTCTTCAGGCCTCAAATCTATAGTTACAACTCTTCCCGAGATTCCAATAGTCAGGAATTCAGGTATGAAAATTTACTTCTTCTATTTCATTTCCAAATGAATTAAAAACCTTCTCCATTCCATTTTACATTAGTTTTCCTATTGGGATTATATCATATCTAAACTTATTTAGTCTCTTATATCAACAGCATTCCTCTCTTTCTCAATTCTAAGTAACAAAGGAATAAAAACCCTTCAAACACAGATATTGCATTGGCATATTTTAATTGATGTTAATCATATTTGTCTTGAGGTAGTTTTGTGTTCCAATTATCCATATAAATTGGGGAAATTAGTCCCTTATATATGATGCCCATTTTATATTGTACTGATTTTTGTCAATTTTCTCCCTTAGAACCCCAGCAGCTAGCATTGTCTCCCAATATTGGACATAATATTTTATCAAACCCCAATACTTCTTTGCCTCCACTCTCCTTTGTTCTTTGTTCTCCAATTCCCCCCTTAGAAGGACATGGTGAGGGTATCCAAGAATGCCAATCCAATCTCCTCTAATAGCAACAAAACCAACCCTTGGCTTAGCCAAATTCATAACTACCTCCAGATCAGCCTGCCACTCCAGTTTCACACACCTCTCAACAATGCATCTCACATCATTGTGAGTGCCCATTTCCAAATCCCAGGAAGATAAAATTGAGGACACATCAGTATTCATCTCATATATGAATTTGGTGATAATGAAATCCACCCCCATCAAAGCCCTCATGAACATTATAAAAAAAGGGTCATCAGTGGAGAAAATGATTTTCAACCACACTTCAAAGATTTTTCCCCAAAAGTACATTTGTTGTTTTGAGGCATTGAAGCTAAAGTTCACCTCTATATTCACCTCGCACCTATCAACCTCCAAATAAATTTTCCAACACAATGCCACGAAACTGGACAAATTAACTTAACAAATATGGAAACCTCTCAAGAATTACATAGTCTCTGACATATTCATCAATGCACCATCCAAACATCCTCTTAGGTGTGTTTGGTAAGTTCTCAGAAAATCTCATTCCCATCCATCATACACCACCTTTCCAATTCATCAATGAGAACCAAATATTAGCTCAACCAAAATTTCCACTACGTTTAAACCAAATTTATTCAAAAATGAGACTGCCAACTTGGATAGTGAGTCTACTAATTTTTTCCCTTGTGATAAATATGTAATACTTTGAAATCCTTGAAATTTTTGAATTTCTACCTAATTATTTGATTGACTCTGTTAATCAACCATATGTGAGCTTACCCATTGGATATGGAATTGACAATGTGTATCGTCTTAAAATGGAAGCACTTCCATTTTGATAGGTTTAGCAGCCTCATTTTGTATGTTTGCATATTAGATTTGCATTTAGGATACATTTGTGCTTGATTCTACATGATTAGGTGAAATTAGGGTTAGGATCTTGTGGATCCTCCTACATTTCCCTCTCCATGGCTCTTTTCTCTAGGTAGGACCTATGTATTGGTCCTCCTGGGCCTCATCCTACTCTCTCTCTAGGCCTCTAGGCCTTCTTAACATTCTAGAATACTCTCTCACCTTCCTAGGTCCCCGGCTGACCTGGGAATCCCACAGATACTTTCTGGTGACCTACCTGAAACCTCAAGCAAGGGTCGAGGTCAACCCTGACCTAGTTCAAGTTCAAGGTTGACCTTGACCTAGGTCAGGGTTGAAGTCAAAGTTGACCTAGGTCAAGGACAAGGTCAACATAGACCTCTGTCGGGTGTTGGTCCCCACTTTAAAATCTAGAGCTTATCGGGGTTCGAAACTTAAAATAGGTCCCTGAGCTTGGATACGGAAGTGTTTTCTCCAATATTTGAATTAATATATTCCCTCCTTGGTTGGTGATTGTAATTGGACCATGATTCAAGGTGAAATTTGAATTTGGGTCACTTGCATTGCCCTAGGAGGCCTATGTTGAGATCTCTATATAAACACTCTCTTTTGCCTTCATTTCATCATGAAAGGAAATTGGGAGATGACATGATGAAATGATGATGCAAACAAGCAAGAGGAGGATATAGAAGGACAAGCTAGGAGGACATATCATATTTCAATCAAGCATTTTTTAGGACAAGCTATTCTGGACCTTCATTGAAGCAAGAAGGCACTCTTTTTTCTCAACATTCAAGCATTCAAAGGACATTATCATGGGGTAGAAATTACGGATTGTGAGTTGATGGGAATACTTTAGCCTTGGGGGCTTGGTATGCTTTCTTTTTCATAGTCAAATCTATGCATTGCTTTCTCATTTCTATGTTATGTTAGGATTGTTAATCTAGAAGATTAGATCTTGATATTGCATATTTAAAGACTCTTTTCAGAAGAGAAATACACACACATACATTCTATATTCGGCTATTTTTGGAGGTGGAGATCACCAAAATGGGGGTTTGACTAAGGCAAAACCCTATATAGCCACCCCAAAACCCCTCTTTTCAAATATTTGTGGGTGTTGTTTTTGAGAGTTACAGGTATAGAACAGCAGATCTCAGACTAGATTTGGATACCCTTTTCGACAAACTACCAGGATCTGAAAACATATTCTCTGTCAAGGTAGTGTAGGTCAGGGTTGACATTATTGGGTCAGGGTCGACATTTGTGGGTCAAAGTCGACCTTTTTCATAAGACGGAGTCGGATCGGAAAAATATTTCTGGGTTTTGTTCGTCTCTGCATTCTAGTTCTAAATCATCCTTTAGTTTTTCCAAAAATAGTATACAGACATCAAAGAATGAGTTTTTCCAGATCTTTTATATTATGAGGTAGGTATCTTATCCCACTATTTCTTTGCAATCTTTCCTCCATTTCTTATCATAATAATTAAGTGTAAAAGACTGAAATTGGACTTAGGATCTCTTTCTTTATGAAATTCTCATTATGCAAATCTTACTTAGGAGATCCTAAAAAACCCAAATTTAGATCTTACATTTTGGTGAACCCGCGATAGACAACTCTTTCTTTTCCTTGGTGTTAGATTTACATTTCATTTTACATCTTGCATGAACATAGAAATAGATTTCTTTTTTTTCTTGCATTTATATTTCAAAAAATAATAAAAATCACAAAATTATTTTAAAAATACAAAAATATTTACATTTTTCAGGCTTGTAGTGCTTGCTTGTGTTCAACATGTATGATTTTTGTTTTGAATACTTTGATGATGATTTTGTTGTGCAAAGTGATAGATCCCTTAATGAGGTACATGGAAGTGAGAATGCAAATGGTTCGAATGAGATCTCCATGGATCCCATTCCTATTTCATCCTCCTCCACAATCTCTCCAATTGACCTTTACCATAGAGTGTATGCATGGTTACCTTCATATTCCTCTATTTGCAACATTGAGACACCTAAAATGGTATTTCCTAAACCTTTGATGATGGTAAAAGGGTTTCCTCAAATAACTATTAAGGGTAAACCCAGAGATCCTTTGGATTTCTTTGATAACATGGATTCTGTTTCGCATGCTTATCGCACACGAAATAATCCCCAACCTACTGTCCCAGCTACTTTACCTCCTTCCCAACCTATGCTTCCTCAAGCACCTAGGTTACCTTCTTCCTTTAAGGAATATGATTTAGTCAAATAGTTACACGCTACTCCGGCTAAGATATCTTTATGGTAATTACTTCAAACTTCTCCTACATATCATGAGGCATTGCAAAAAGCTTTATCTACTCTCCCCGCTACGCCTCCTAATCAAGAGAACATTAATTCATTTCTGGAGTGCATGCATACTATGCCTTCTATACCTCCTATTGTGTTTTTTGATCATGATTTACCTACTGTTGAGGTGCAGAATCAATATGATGCTCTTATGGTTGTTGTCTCTATTAATCAGAGTATCATTCGCAGAACATTGATTGATAATGGATCTGGGCTTAATTTTTGTAGCATGGAGATTCTTAGGGAAATTAAGGCCAATCTTACAACTATTCAACCAGATAATATTCCTATTCATGGTTTTGATAATATTGCAAAGAAAACTTTGGGTATTATTATGCTACCTATTAAAGTTGGTCATGTGCTTCTCTACACTCCTATCCATGTTATGCTTGGACCACTCAATTATAACCTTTTATTAGGAAGACCTTGGTTACATACTATGCATGTGGTTCCTTCTACTCTTCATCACAAGGTTAGGTTCAATTATAACAATCTGATGTACACACTACATGCGGATGATGCACCAAATCCTTGCCTAAATGCGGAATATGCTAAGGTTCCTGAGCCTATACAACCAGTAAAAAAACCTGACCAACCACCTGAGGTTAAACAAGATGAGATTCCATCTTCTTCTCTTACAGGAGATGATTGGGGAACATCGGATTTTAATCCTACTTTCCTAGGAGAATATAAAGTCTCAAATTTGGAATTTATGAAAGAACAAACTGAGTTTTAAAAACAAGTTTTTATTCCTTCTCCGCTTTCTGAGGAATTAAAAAGTAACTTTGTTGCTGCTTCTTGTGATGAAACAATTGAGACAATAAAGCCAAATTGCTATGACATTGTGACATATGCTACTCCTCTAACTCTATCTGATATGGCTGATAGATATGGTTCTGGTTATCTTTTACTCAAGAAATCAGGATTTAATGGGAAAGGTTGTGGTAAGTATGAACAAGGTATACAAGTACCCTTGGATAATGAAGGTTGTGATTATACTTATGGGTTAGGATTCAATCCTTATAGGAAACCATCAGCTTTCCCTCTTAATGTTAATCATATTTGTGGTGGACATTTGAAATTGGTTAATTTGCTTCTCCTTGACATGGATCAAAAGCCTAGTTTGGACATTTTCCTGAGGATGAAGCCCTCGCTGATTTTTTAGGAGCTTATCAAGATCTACCTACATTTCATCATAAAAGGAGAAAGCTTTATTGTTTGAATAGTGAAGCCTATTTTGGAGAACATGATGAACCAGATATTTATCCTTTGCTAATGGATTCTCCCATACAAAGCAATTTATTAATAACTAAGACCATTGAAGTTCAAGTGGATGAGAATGATGTTGAGAAAACAATCAAAATTGGAAAGTGTTTGAGTCAAGATGAACGTGATCAATTGGTTTCTCTCTTGCTTGAATATAAGGATATATTTTCTTGGACATATTTAGATATGTTGGGTATATACCCCAAGATTATCACTCATAATATTGTCCTTAAACCTAATGCTAAACCTGTGAAACAGAAGATTCGCAAGATGAATCCGGGCATCGTTTTACTGGTAAAAGCTGAAATTGAAAAGTTATTAGGTGCCAAATTCATCCGCTCTATTGATTATTCTGAAAGGATTTCCAATATTGTGGTTGTTTCTAAGGGAGAAAATAAAATAAGAATGTGCACTGATTTTTGAGATTTAAATAAAGCATCCTTAAAAGATGACTTCCCACTACCTGATATTGACATGATTATGGATTCAACAGCAGGTCATGCGTTATTATCTTTTATAGATGGATTTTTAGGTTATAACCAAATTTTTATTCCTATTGAGGATCAACTTAAGACCACATTTATTACACCTTGGGGGACATTTTGTTGGGTCATGATGCCTTTTGGATTAAGAAATGCGGGATCCACTTATCAATGTGCCATGAATTTGATTTTTCATGATTACATTCATAAGATTTTGGAAGATTATGTGGATGATATCTTGGAAAAATCTATACAAAGAGAATATCATGTGTTCATTTTAAGACAAATATTTGAAAGAATTAGGAGTTACAACATGAGGTTAAATCCTAAGAAATGTGCTTTTGGAGTTGATTCTGGAAAATTATTAGGATTTA
>MU227184.1:2929016-2944270 GCA_018584345.1 Thuja plicata
TGCCACCTCTTCCAAATTTCCCCGCCTGGCTCTTGCTATCTCCCCGCCCAGGGCGGAAGGAAAAGAAAAAGAAAAAGAAGATGATGATGGGTGGTCGCTTCCCGACCCTCCTGTCAATCCCACTAAGACGTGGGGACCTGATGATAAAGATCCTCTGCCTTCTGCTACTGCTCTTGTTGCCTAATGGCCTTATGTTTTTTTGATGAATAGTCTTCATTTCTGGCTTTTGCCGTGTGAACTCTGCGGGGTGATTTTTATATCCCCCGGCCCCTTTTTTGTGGATATGTAACTTTAATATTTTATTAATAGAAAAGGAACTATTCATCAAAAAAATATATGTAAATTGAAATGAACATATGGATAAGATGTCACAAAACTATAGACAATGAACTAAATAACTATAATCCAATTAATGAATAGATCGGTACCTTATTCTGTCATGGGAAATAGATTCAAAATCATCCCAACCCTATGTACAACCTGAGAGACAGTTTGCAAGAAAATATCACTTCAAAGGTGTTCAAATGAGCATGTATCTCAAGATAAATCTATAGCTATTTCAATTGAATTTAACTTTTCAAATGACAGACCGATTGATTGTGACCACAAATCAATTAAATTTAACCATGCAAGATGAAAAGACTAATTGATAAATAAGGTGCAAATTTAATCAAAAGTATGCAACATCTAACTATCACTTTGAAGAAAATCAAAATATTTTATCCAAGGGACTAATCAAAAATGAAGTTGAATCTATTCCCACAGATGAAAGAAAAAGATCTTATCTTTATTGATTTTGAAAAATGGTACATTCGGGTTCATGTTACATTTGTTGATCAAATCTATCCAATTTGATAATTGTATTATTGTATCCCATTTGTATTGATCTTGGTATCCTTATTTATATAAAGTCCAAAGGATGCATACAAGCTTAAGATCAATACATCTGTTCATAACTAATACCTAACCCTATGATCAACAACTGAATAGTTATAATTAAGGAATGATAAATCGTCCTTTGGAAAATAGTTACTGACCAAAAGGATTCATAATAATAATGGTCACTAACAAATCACTTGTAATTTGTTAGAGATAATTCAAAATAATGATTCTATGTTAAGGTCATTATGGTATTTTGACCATTTTTCATCTATATGCTTATGTTGTTGATAATGGGTATTATTTCTGGTATGTCGAATAGATTTATCATTTAGAACAGAAATGTTGATGTTGTTGACCACCCTCTGGTATCCTCCATACTCGTGAATACTCTTCAATGAATTTTTGCATGTGATCATCCTTTAGTAGTTTACAAAGGTCACATTATTTCATCACCAGTCAGATCCGTAGCACCCACCACCTTTGAAACCCTGCATGAGAACGTGGATGATGTATCAAAAATTATACAAAACCCTAAGAGATATAAAATATAATTAAAATATATAAAAATGAAAAAATAAATCCCAGTCAAAACTGTTATCCAAGCATTCTATCATTTTTATAGTTGAGGACACGTGTCATAATCTTGCAATGTCACAATGGGTAAATATCATTCATCTTCTAGTCCTGGGATCATGCCAGTCGTAGATCTTCATTGTAATTTAACCACAAATCTTCCCACCTTTGTTACTTAGAACCTTTATGGGCTATGGGACACATTTCTATCAAGCATAATTCCTTGAAGGATAAAGGTCATCCATCTTTTGATCGCAGGATTGTGATGACCATAGATCTTTTTCTAGATTAACTGTAGATCAATCTTCTACTTTTTGTAAAACTTGATCACATTTTTTATTTAGTTTAAATATCACCATTGATCTAACCCACATGCTACAAGATTGGAGTTTTAGTAGCTTGTATTTTAATATGCTTCATAAATAATATGTAATCCTTTCTATCCTTCTCAATGAATCATGTATTTCCATCTGTATCCTTTCTATCTCACCGTTCAGAATGTTTGCAGGCCTAGGACATGTGTCACCCAGTCGCATTGCCTTGAAGGTTAAATATCCCTCATCTCCTCTTTCAAGAATTACGCCAACCATCGAAGAAGTTTGATCTAAGTGGTGGTTTAACTGTTGATCTGTATTCTTTTCTGCTTAGACTTTAGTGGGGTTGGGACACGTGGCGATTAGCCACGTTCCCTTAATGGTTAAAAGATTTGTAGCTTTCCTTAGCAGAAACACATTGACTGTTAGATGAGATTTGATCTTCTTGATGCTTAATTCCTTTTCACCAAACTCTAATGAGATCTCGGCGAACACGTGACCACTAGTCAAGATTCTGCAATGGGTAAGGATCGCTTACTTTATTATTGCGAGATAACGCCAACCGTTGATGGAGTCTGGTCTTTAACTATTGATCTACATGAAAGAATAAAAGAACAAAAAGCCTATGGAAACTATAGACAATGGATAGATATATGAATTCAAATATGAATGTGTAAGTCGAGAGACATAAGAAATTTGATTAATATCATAATTTATGAAATAGAAAGCTACAAAATAAATAAACCATGAATGATATGGGTATAAAGAAACTTCCCTGAGTTATTTAGACATGTAAATTTTCTCTATAAATTTGTGTTCCACCAAGGCGAAAATACCAAACTGAAGAGAAGGTTGAAGACCCATGTGGTTTGCTCCATGATTCTAGCCATCCTTTCAAATTTGCTGGGAGAGGGCCTTGCCAATTCCATTTTTGCAGGTCAAAATGCCAAGTCGCCTGGGAAAATTCACACTTTGGGAGAATATGATCAATATTCTCCTGGGCCTCCTAACACAAAACACATAGGAAGGGGCCCAAAAACCACATTTTCATAAGCCTTTCCCCTATTAACACCCTATCATTTCCAGCCAGCCATGTGAAGGCACCTGCTTTGGGTAGGCATGCCTTGTTCCAACAAATCTGACACTCCCATTCCACCTTACTGAAATCTTTCTCAAGTAAAGTGTACCCTATATTTATTGAGTATTACCTATTACTCCAATTACACATTCAAGTTTTCATTAGTTATCAAGTAGACATTATGGACAAATGGTAATAGAGACACAAACAGGATAGTTGGTATAATCACTGAAGTGAAAAGTTAACAGAGAGCACTTATAACACCCAGAGTTAAGTGAGTATTGTGATAACCAAAAAGAAAGACTATACCGAGCAGTAGACAACACTAAGCTACATAGTAGAACCGTACATCAGTATAACTGAGATACATAGAATACATTGAGAACCGAGAGATAGCTTTAACCGAGTGGAACAGAGGTCACCTAAAAAAATTTTATGGCACATCATTCTATGTAACAACCTTTTTGTCAACCTAGATAACATTTTACATGATTAAGGAGAAAATTAATTATGAATATACAAAATTAATTATTGAGGCAAGGAGAGCAAGTAGGAGGGGCCTGAGGCTCACCCAACTACCAAACCATCTTGCAGACACAATGTGGAATCCAAACAACACAGTTAGAGAAGAAAACACAAAGATCCATTATATTAACTTGATCAAAATCATTACATGTCGGGCTATAAGGCCTTCCCAGTTTCAGCCATATATTCAATGAATTACAATAAGGTCTTCATACAACAAAGATCACAGACCTTCGATCTTAATATCTAAACATTTTCTTTCTTGCTATAAGAGTGATACCTAAACTAAGAACATACAACCAAATATATACAAGAGTCCACCACAAGAGTTCAACGCTCAAATCCATAAGGGAGACCCAGATTTAGGTCCACACAGATTCCAATGAGAGATCCCAAATCAATTAAGCCATAGTAAATTAACTAAAGAAGTCAGCCAAAGATCCAACTTCCAAAATAAACATCACGGGCAGATGAACACCAAAAATCAGCAGCTATCAATAAGGCATAATCGAGCATCAGAAAACCCATCGCTAAAGACATCACCGAAACCTGTTGGTAAAGCATGACCAAGCAACAGAAGAAAAACATACCCGAGCAATGGAACTCGAGCAACAGAGACAAGCATGCCTGAGCAGCAGATTCTGAGTGATAGAGAACAAACTAAAGAACTAAAGCAAACATCTTTTTGGTTGAGAAGGATTTCCAATGAACCAAGATGCTCCTGCATCAGACACCTACGGTAAATAGAAATGATTCCCCAAATCATGTATCAGGTCCAACCTGAAATGAATCTAACTTAGATTGATAAATCCAAGATGAGTCCTCAATCGGCCTGTTCTTCCACTTTACCAGATACTCCATGTATTTCTTTCCTCTTGTGCTTCTTTCCACTCTTTGTTTCAAAATCTTTTCAACTTCTTCTATCTTCTTCTTTGGGTAATCACTTGGTATGATTACTTCTTCATCAGGTTCATGATATTCATACAAGTCTAAAATATTGAATATATGTGATATATCCATGTCATCAGGTAATTCAACTTCATAAGCATTTCCATTGTCAAATATTTTTAGTATTTTGCAAGGACCAAATTTCTTCATCTTCAGTTTACCATATGTTCCAATAGGAAATATTCCTTTCTTTAGATGAACCATCACTGCATCACCAACTTCAAATGTTTTATGTCTTCTAGATTTTTCTGCACTATCTTTGTATTTCTGATTACTTTTCTCCGGCTTCTGTTTCACATCTTCATGCAATGTCTTCATAAATTTTGCAAATTCTTTTGCTTCAACACTTCTTTTCTCTTCTCCAACAATATCTCTCAAATCTTATATACCTCTCGGTTGTGTGCCATGAACAATCTCAAAAGGTGTCTCTCCAGTACTTATATTCACTAAATTTTTGTATGCAAACTCTGTTTGTGCTAACATCTAATCTCAATTGCCTGGTGTGTCTCCAACTAAGCATCTCAACAAATTACCCAAACTTTAGTTTACAACCTCTATTTGTCCATCAGTCTGTGGATGAAATGTAGAACTAAACTACAACTTAGTATCCAAATTTTTCCAAAGTGTTCTCCAAAAATAGCTAACAAACTTACTGTCTCGATCAGAAATGATACTCCTTGGTAGTCCATGCAATCTGACAATTTCCTTAAAGAAAAGATTTGCTATGTGTACTGCATCTGATATTTTCTTACATGGTATGAAATGTGTCATTTTATAAAATCTATCCACAACAACAAATATAGAATCATTACCTCTTGATGTCCTAGGTAAACCAAGAACAAAATCCATGCCGATATCACTCCAAGGTTTCTCAGGAATAGTAATTGGTGTATACAAACCAGTATTCTGACTTACTCCCTTTGCAACTTAGAAAACTCCACAAATTCTTACAAATTTATGAACATACTTATATAACTAAGGCCAAAAATACCTCTCCTTCAGCAAACTCAATGCTTTATCAATACCAAAGTGTCCATCCAATCCACTACTATGTTTCTCCTTAATAAAATTTGTCTACATTGATCCTCTCGGTATACACAACTGAATACCTTTGAACAACATATCTTCCTGAATGAAATATTCTTCATACTTGTTTGATTGGTTTGAATTAGGTGCTCTGCACACTCTCCACTGCTTTGAAAAATCAAGATCACTTTCATACAAATTATTCATGTCATCAAAACCAAGAACTTCAATTCTCATTTCAGTCAACAAAGATCTTCTACTCAATGCATCAGCAACTCTGTTAGAAACTCCACTTGTATGCTTAATCACAAATGTAAAGTTCTGCAAATACTTTACCCATTTCATATGTCCCTGATTCAAATTATTCTAACTACCCAAATACTATAAAGCCTTATGATTAGTATACATCACAAATTTATTTGGCATCAAATAATTTCTCCACTTCTTCATAGCTTGCACAATAGCATAGAACTCTTGATCATAGATAGAATATTTCCTTTTTGCATCATTCAACTTTTCACTAAATAAAGCAACAGGTTTACCTTCTTGAATCAACATAGCTCCAATTGCACTTCCACTTGCACCACATTCAACTTGAAATACCTTATTGAAATTAAATAAGGCTAACATAGGTAATTCAACAACCTTCATCTTTAAAGCTTCAAAATGCTTATCAGCTCCATGTGTCCATTTGAATTCTCTTTTTTCTTCTCTCATTATCTCAGTCATAGCATTACAAATAGAACTAAAATTTCTAATAAACTTCCTGTTAAAACTTGCCAATCCATGAAATGATCTTACCTCAATGACATTTTCAAGTGTAGGCCAACTTAGTATAGCTTCAACCTTCTCTGGATCCATCTTCAAACCATCAGCTAAAATCACAAAACCCAAATACACAAGTTATTCTTTCATGAAGGAACATTTCTTCATATTTATTAGCAACTTTTCCTCTTTCAATCTCTATAACACTTGCCTTATATGCATCAAATTCTCTTCTCTAGTCTTACTGAATATCAAAATATCATCCAAATATACAATCACACATTTATTCAAGAATTTCTTCAGAACTTCATTCATTAATCTCATAAATGTACTCGATGCATTAGTTAAATCAAAGGGCATAACCAACCACTCATACAAACCTTCCTTTGTCTTAAAAGTAGTCTTCCATTCATCTCCTTCTCTTATTCTGATCTGATGATATCCACTTTTAAAATCAATTTTGGTAAAATATCTTTCTTCACTCAAACAATCCATTATGTCATCCATTCTCAGTATAGGAAACCTATACTTTACTGTGATCTTGTTAATTTCTCTAGAATCAGTGCACATTCTCCATTCTCCATTATTCTTAGGTGCCAATATAGTAGGTACTACACATGGACTCAAACTTTCTCAAATCAAGCCTCTGTTCAACACTTCATGAACTTTTCAGTTAAGCTCTTCATTCTCGGTCGGTGTTAACCGATGTGGTGCTTTATTTGGTAAACTAGCTCTAGGAATCAAATCCATACCATGACTGATATCTCTCATTGGTGGAAAACCATCAGGTACATTATCTAAAATTATCTCCTTGTACTCAGTGAGTAACTTTCCAACTTTTGCAAGAATGTCATTTTCTATATTCTTACTTGGTTTGTTAGGAATCAAATCATAACAGATATCATTTCTTTTCAAATCTTTAACAAACTATCTACCTTCCATCAGACAAACTTTCATAGATGTACATATCTCACCAATAGATTCTTCAACCAAAGGTAACAAAACTTGCTTCTTACCATCAACCCTAATAGAGTATCTATTCAATCTTCCATCATGTATAGCATGTCTATCATATTTCCAAGTTCTACCCAAAAAAATATGACAACAATCCATAGGCATAATATCACACAACACCTTATCATAATACTTCCAATTTTTAGATTCACAAAACATTGTTCACTCACCATTAATGTATGATCATCCTTGATCCATGAGATCTTATAGGGTTTTGAATGTTTCATCCTCTCCAACTATAAATTTTCAACTATTTCCTCAGATGCCAGATTCTCTGAGCTTCCACTGTCAATAATCACTTTCCAAACTTTGTCTGCAACTCTACATCTAGTCTTGAACAAAATTTTCTTGATCAGATCTTGCTTATCCTTCTCACTCCATAGTATCCTTCGGATCATGAAATTTCCTTCCTTCTCAGCTTCATTTGGTGACTCCTCTTGCACCAATGCATTTCTTCTACTACTGCATGTCTTGCTTGCATGTGTATATTCAAAAGATTTATGTCCTTCTTCACCACAATAGTAACAAGTAAATTGAAATCCTTTTTTTCTATAACCACCTCTGGAGTAATTACCTCTTCCTCGATACGAATTTCCACCTTTCCATTCATTCTTTCCTTTGTCTTGAGATGTTTCTAAAATTGACTTGTCTAGTTTGGATCAATTGTTCTCACCATGAGATCTTCCTCTTCCTCTAGGTAATCTACCTCCTCTACCTCTTTGTCTTAGTTCATATCTTATGTTCAACTTTTCCTTAGCTTTTAGGGAAAATTGGTATGCCTCCTAAATGCCTTCCATCTTGACCAGACTGATCTCATCTTGTATGGAACTTCTCAAGACATTTAGGTATCTTTCAACTCTCTCCACTTCATCCTCAACATGTCCAGATCTGATGTCCAATCTATAGAATTCTTCAATATAGTCTTTTACTTATTTGTCTTTCTACTTCAAACTTTGCATTCACCAGATTAGGTTAATCTGATAATCACAAGGTAGAAACTTTCCTTTCAATTTTTTTACCATCTTGTCCCATACCTTTATTTTGTCTTTACCTTTCTTCTTTTGATCCAATTGCAGATGTTCCCACCATAGGGATGCATGACCTTTCAATTTTATGCTCGCAATTTTTACCTTCTTATCCTCTATCACATTTTTATATTTAAAATACTTTTATCTCTGTTATCCAGTCAATTAATTCATCCTAATTCAATTTTCCACTATACTCAGGAGGATTAAACTAAGGTGTGGATTTCAAACTTGTCAAAGCTCTCAGGAATTGCTCTTCTTCTTGATTCATCATAGCTGCAGGTGCAGCTTCACCTTGAACCTCTTCAATTTCATCATCACTAACATCATCAAGATGTCTTCCTCTACATTGGGCTATCTCAACAACTTCCAATCTAGCATCCATCTATCTAAGCATATCATCTAGACCTAGATTTGTGTTTCCTCTCCCACGAACCATCTTGAATCCCTCTTTAATTGTAGGTCAGACCACAATCTGCTACCACACAGCAATACCAACTAAGGTTAGGGTTTCAAGAAGGAACTAGATATCACCATGCTCTGATACCACCTTATACAAGGAGGGGTAGTAGGAGGGGCCTGAGGCTCACCCAACTACCAAACCATCTTGCAGACACAATGTAGAAGCCAAACAACACAGTGAGAGAACAAAACACAGAGATCCTTTATATTAACTTGATCAAAATCATTACATGTTAGGTTGTAAGGCCTTCCCAGTTTTGTCCATATATTCAATGAATTACAATAAGATCTTCATACAACAGATATCACAGACCTTTGATCTCAATATCTAAACATTTTCTTTCTTTCTCTAAGATTGATACCTAAACTAAGAACATACAACCAAATATATACAAGAGTACACCACAAGAGATCGGTGCTCAAATCCATAAGGGAGATCCAGATTTAGGTCCACACAGATCCCAATGAGAGATCCCAAATCAATTAAGCCATCAGAAATTAACTGAAGAAGTTGGCCAAAGATCCAACTTCCAAAATAAGCATCACAGGCAGATGAACACCAAAAATTAGCAACCATCAGTAAGGCATAACCGAGAATCAGAAAACTCATCGATAAAGACATCACCGAAACCCATCGATAAATCATGACCAAGCAACAGAAGACAAACATGCCTGAGTAGTAGAACTTGAGTGACAGAGAACAAACTAAAGAACTAAACAAAACATCTTTTTGGTTGAGCAGGATTTCCAATGACCCAAGATGCTCTTGCATCAATTGTTTATGTCTCTTATGTTAGATGATCAAGGTAAATTGTGTACACCATTGATCTTAGGGTAGGGATGTAATTGAAAATCCCTAATTAGGTCATAAAATTTGATATATAAATATATAGAAGTTAAATTTTTTAATGTATGTTGATCAAGCAATGATCAAGTAGCCGCCATACTACCGACATCAGAGATTAGACAAGGTTTTAAGGATAGAGACTACATTGCAGAAATCATTTTTCAGAACTAAGGCAAGGCTACCAAGCATAACAGATAAGAAGATATTATCATTCACATTGAGGTGATATGTTTTGTATGCACTTAATGGATCTGCATCATCAATATTAAGATTGTATATTTTTTAGATCAAACTTTCGTTACTCTCTAACAATTGTAATAGACCCCAAAATCTCTTAACAGAGTAGAATTAACTGTCTTTTTATAAATCTCTTAACTGAGTGCACACATAGATTGTGTTGCTAAATCCTCACACAAGGTAGATCTAATCGATCTCATTATTACTCATAACAGGGTAAGATCATCAAAAGTGATCACACTTTGTAAGCTTTAACAGGCTACTTTATTTTTGTAGTAGTGAAGTTTTATGGGTCTCATCCTCGCCCCTGTGTTTACCTTCTAACAGGGGTTTTCTATGATACAAAAATTCTAGTGTTAGGAGTACTTAATTATATGTATGTTTATTGTTTACCTTACATGCATTTACATTTCAGAAGTATATTATATGTTTGGTTTATGCAATCTACTCAGTCGGTTATTGAAGAACAATAGATTACAAAGAATTGATTAAAAGTTTTTAAGGGTATTGATTCACCCCTCCCCTCTTAGTAAACACCTCTCCATTATACCAACAATTAGTATCAGAGATAGTTCTCTTATTTTGAATTTTTAATCACTAAAGAGAAAAGATCTCACAATAGAAAGGTATACACTTGACAAAACTATTGAAAATCAGAAGTTACAGTTGCAGATCTATGTCGAACAATACAAGGAAACCAAAGAGAAACTCAGGGAGATGTTGATTAAGAGAAAGGACATGGCACTTCATTGTCCTGGGATTGATTATCATGAAGAAGATATTCATGACCCATTTGAGACATCTGGGTCTAAATTTGGTAGCATATATGATGCATATGAAGGAATTATATCAAATCTATCTGAGAGAAATCAACAACTTAATGAACAAGTGAAAGCATTGCAGATCAGTCAAAATACACAAATGGTTAGAATGGTTGAAGTCTTGAATGATGCAAAGAAAGCTGAACAAGATAGAAACATGGTTGTTGATGATAGAAGATAGATGACTAAAAAATCACAAGAGAAAGAAACTGAGATATCGAGACTTACTGAACATTACTTTGAGATCACCAATCAAGTGGTTGCTATGAATCATGAAGCAAATGGAGTGAATACTGAACTTGAAAAAAGAATAGAAGATATTGGTGTTTTAAAATAATAAAATGAAAAACTGAGAAATGAAGTGAATATTTTACAACAACATAATGAAGTGATTAAAAGATCTGAAGAAAGCACTAAGAGAATGGATGAATTTATGAACCATCAAAGAAGATTGAACAAAAATACCAAATTAAGGTATACCAAGCAAGGAGAATCATCAAATCAAGCTAAACAAAGGAATGTATACTCAAGTCTGAAGCCAAAGAAGCCCTCTTGCCATCGCTATGGAAAACCAGGCCACACATCAAATGTTTGCAGGAGCAAAGCAAAAGGTATTCCTAGAAACCCTCCTAAATGTAATGGTATTTTCTATAACTACAATAAGCATGGACATCAAGCACATGAGTGTAGATCCAAGTTGAAAAAACCACAGAAAAAACCATACATGGATAAATACTTTCAAAACTACAACATGCATGGTCATACATCACAAGCATGCAGAAGGAACACAAAGCAAATTTGAAAGCATAAAGGACAAGAAAGGGTAAATCAACCAAGAAGACAAGGCAATGCTTGTGCATGGGATTATAAAACTTGGATTAGTTGTACAACATGTGGTAAATATGGGCATATATCATAAAAAATTATGAGACAATGTTGAACCAAGTCAAGGAATTGGTCAAACTCCGGAATGGCATGTTCTCACTATCACAAAGTTGGTCACTTAAGCAAAGATTATGCAGACCGAATAAATACTTATGGTAATGGTAGTACAATTGATGAAATTGTAAGGATCGTAAATCAAATGTGGAGAAGAGCATCAAATGATAAAGTAGGACCAAGCACAATAGTTGATGACACCTCATCCAATAGGTTAGGTGGCTCCTCCATCTCCAACTAAGAAATATAAGCAGGTAAGGAACTATGTTTTGCAAAGCTATATCTTAAATCAATTCCTATATTCATTACACATATTCCAAATTAGCATGAATTGAGATGCACTATGGTATTATACTTTTGATTACTTTGATCTTGTCGAGTCGGTCAATGTGTACCAAGTTAGAACTCTCATTCGGTGAAAATGTGAAGAGACAACCGAGTTGCTATGGTAATCAAGTATATGGAAGACTCGCCAACTTGAAACATAGATAGCGTTAACTGAGTATCATGTTTGTTCACTGAGTGGTTGGTGAAAAGCATTTATTGCACCACCCTAAGTCATTTCCTATATATTTGATCAATGTGAACTCATTTGGTCACACCACGATCATAGAGCAGGACAGAGAAAAGAGAGAAAAGTTGCAACAGATCATTTTCATGCAGTATACAAAGATTCAGAGGAAATTCCAAGCATACAGAGGTTAGTCATTGAACATTCTTCTTTACCCGAGTCATTAGAACACATTCACGCAAGCCCTAAACCAGAAATCATGGCATCGACTTCTCAAACCATGAATGCCAAGATGGAGAAGGATAAAAATATTTTTTTGGTGAAGAACTCTACTTCCACAAAACCATGTTATAAGATCCATCCATAGGTTGCAGCTCAACCGGATGGCAAAGGGGCATTTTCATCGAACCTTCCTAGGGTTTTGTTAGTCCAAGACGTGTGTGCCTACATTCACTGCAAAATAGGTGAAATCGGGGATTTTGAAATCATGTCAACTTATCAGTCACTATGCACAGATGGGAAGTTGAAAGAAGATCATAAACATCTTGAGGTTAAAGGGTTATCCAATTCCCTAAATTTTCTAAATGTATTCAAGATCAAGTGGATCCGCATTGTTCTGAGTGGAGTACATGAAGGAAAGCTCTGGCTAGATGATCACAAAAAGATAACAAAGGATTTTATTCATGTCTTGATAGGGTATCCAATATGTGATAAATCCAAATCCATAAGGCACCCACTGAGAACTGAAATAGAAAAGTTAATAGGAGTCGAATGGGATGGTAGAGGTCTGAAGATCAATTGCATCGGTGATCCTCAAATGAGGTTCGGTGCATATGTTATTGGCTACAAGATATTCCAGTCCAGCAGACCAAACAACATTGCATGCGGAGTAGTTGACATAGCCTATAAGATTGTTAAGAAAGGAGTACAATATGACCTATCCGAGCTGTTATGGAGGATATTTGAAGAAAACATGAAGACCATCAGATCAGCACAGTCAAATACATGTAAGTTTGGTTCAATAATACTATGCACATTCTTCTACCTAAAGAATTTATTTACATTCATCGGTACAGTTAAATGGAAGTCCAACTGACCAATTACAATGCAAATCAATGATATGATTACAAGCCTAGGAACAAATTTTGAACCAGTCATGAATGACTATTTTTCTAAGTTTAAGGCTAGGATGGAATAGAGGACTAAAATTCCACTAAAATTGGTAGATAAGTACAAAGATGATATATGTTTTGTAGTAGAAACTTATACAAATCTAATCAAGGTAGTACAACAAAGGATAGCATGGCTACCTCCATTAGAATATGAATTAGATATTGATACTGCATCTGAGACCATTGAAAATTTGTTGAATGATCCTATTGACAAATTTTCCATGAGATTTGGCACATTTGATGAAGCCCAGACCTAGATATCTATAGGTCTACATGTACAAAATATGGAAAGGAAAAAGACAAAGATTGTGAAAACATTGAAGAGTAAATTCACTATAACATATGAAGAGTTAGAGAAATCAGTAGATGATACTAAGGAGAAGACCTTAGTCAGTAAAGATGATGAACTGGAACATGATACTGATGCCACCGAATTAGAAGAAGAATAAGATAAAGCACCTAAGGCCAAAGGGGGAAAAACACAAATACCGAGTCTCCACCATAGACCAGATCACAATCAGTGACTACAAATTCCCAAACTTTGAAGAAAGGTATTGCAAAAAACACAAGACCCTCACCAAAGTTCACATACCAAACAAGAAAATAGACACTATCGAGAATCCGACACCGAGACAATGGAAAATATATGTAAGGAACAAAGATGAAAAGGATGATTTTGATGACAATCTAGATCAATTCAAGGTTTTAAAGAATAACACACTATAAACTATTGATGAGATTAAAAAGGCAATCATCTCAACCAAATGATTAGGACATCCAAAGATACATGCATATTCTGATTTGACTACCGAGTAAAAGGATAAACTTGAAGAAGCAATCATAGGTATGATGATCAACTTCAAACAAGTTCTAGCTGAATTTTATTCTTACCTTCCTTCGGAGTTGTATGATAAGATATCAGCTAGATGATCCTATGCACTCACAACCAAGAAACAGATGAGAGAGGTAGCTCTCAATATTATTAAAGTTGACTGCACAGTAGAACAAATAAATGATATCATGCAGTAGTATGCCAATAAATTTCCTAAGAAGGCACGAGCACTGAACATCTTGTAAGGAAATATGAAAGAAGTGGATATAGAGACCACACAAATATGGAATAAACTACTGAATCCACCAAAGGAAATCCAAGATACCATGGAAGAAATGGACATTGCATCTACAGTCGATACCGAGAGAGATCGAATGAACACAGAAGCAATAGATGTTGATGATGCAGATGTTAACAATATATTGGATGAAATTCCACAACTACTGACTAACATGAGTCACCCAGAGATCACCATAAATGACATAACTGAAGATGATCCTGATGATAAAGCTAAGGAAGATGAGATAGTTGGAGCAATCGAGAACCTGAATGAACAAGACACAATAGAATTCGCCTAAGTAAATGTACCATGCCAGCTACCTATTTTAGTACAAGCTATTAAAATAGAGAGCGAAGAAACAGATACCCAATCAGGTTATAGATACAAATGAGGACAAGATTGATCAGCAAGGTACATAGACCGAGAATAGTGGTGGAATAACAAAAGGCGATGCACCAAAAGATACCAATGATGCATAAACAAAAGGTGAAGGTATAATAGATAACATAGATAATATAGTAGATACTTCTACTACAGATACCAAGTTAGTTATGTAATACCCACTCATGTTTTGCTTTTTAGTTTGTGATGTCGTACTCTTTTAGGCATTGGTTCAGTTGATTGGCCAAATTCTTTTAGGATACTTTCATGAGAGCTATTATTCTTTCAGTTGATGGTGATTATTGATTATGATGTTATGGATATTATCATGATGTGATGATTTAGGTTTTGATGATGTTGTACTTACCCCATACTTGCATGTGTATGGTTATCATGTTTATTGTATCTATTTGCATGTTGTTGTGGTAGAGGACGGAGATGTAGTTACTTGCCTCGGCGAGATCCACACATTCGAACGATCCCTATCATTTTTTTTGATATTATATTATGTATGTACATGTGTGTTCTTTGATGACAGGATTGCAGGTACAGGGCATCATCTTCCCTGAATTGGCAGGAGTGAGCGTGCCCATAAATATTCATCTCAATGGTAAAGAGGGGA